>VWZZ01004457.1:507236-518321 GCA_013399095.1 Psophia crepitans | reverse complement strand
ATGTTGCTTTTTTTTTTTTTTTTTTTTAAATTGTGCTCTGGCATGTATTCTAGCAGAAGACACAGTTCTCTGCTGAACCTGCTTCCCAGCAAAGACAGCTCTGCCAAATGAGTTCACTTGCCATTTTGTTGCAGAACTACTTTTAGTGAATTTGCAGCCAAGCATGCTAAAGACTCGAGATTCAAGGCAATTGAAAAGATGAAAGATCGAGAGGCCTTGTTTAATGAGTTTATCACAGCGGCAAGAAAGAAGGAAAAAGAAGATTCGAAGACCAGAGGTGAGAAGGTAAGGTAACTCTTTTAGCTCCAGCCGTGTGAGTGGTGTGAGCCTGAGTGAGATGGGACAAAGCCAGCGCTTGGTTTCCAGGGAGCCTTCTCTGAGACACGGTCCTTCTCTTTCCGTAGAGGTTTTACGATGTGAACTTTTCACAGATGTCCCTTTGCTCTTTCTGAACTGACTGTTTTAAGTTTGCAGGTATACTGACCTTTTAGAGTGTAGAGAATTGAACTGACATTTATTTGTGAGGCTGAGTTTACGTAAATAATCACACACGCTTCTTTTTTCTTTTTTCTTTTTTTTTTTTTCTTCTCTTCTCCATTTACCTAAGCAAGTAACATCGTGTTCTGAACTGGAATAATGCCTGGGCTTGCGTGTTTTTTTAAAGTTATATTGTCCCAAAGCATTAAAAGGAGATGGGTTCTTCTCCTGTTTGGCTGGACACCCCAGAGCTGGCCATTACCCCTCTCTTCTCTCAGTGGAGGCAGTAAGAACTTGAAATTCTCTATAGGATACTCCGTTTAAATTTCAAACAGCTTCCACATCTTCTCTTCCCATCTAAAAGCTGGCACTTCAGTGACTTTTTAATCTTTCAGTAAATATATCTTATGTATAAAGTGCCGCTTATTAGAATTAAAGGTCAGCTATTAAAGATTAATGACTTCCAAATGTCACTTGACGGTCCTGTCAATAGCAGGGAGCAGGCTTTTGCCACTGGGGAGGCAGGCTGCTGCGGTGGTGGCATCAAAAACTGTTATCAAATTATGCAGCCACTTACTTCAATGTCCCTGTGTGTTGTGCGAATGGAGAAAATAACCTCTAAAGCCTAATCATTTTTTGACATTTTAAAGTCTGTAATATTTATTTAGTAGTATAAAGTTATTGCAAATTTCACCTGCTAAGAATGCTTACAGAAGAGAAAAATGCTGAATAACAGGGTTGATTTGAGGACGATTTCATTATTGACCAAGTTTTGCATACTGTTTAAATCCTGGTACTCTGCTTAGTTTGATTCTGTACTCGATTTTTTCAAATATTGACTTATTGCTGATAGTTTCAATAAATGATTGTGCTTTCAGAGGGGAACTGATGTAGTTCAGAAGCAGACTTTTACATACTGCATTTCGATTATGAGTATGGAATTTTAAAGCTTTCTCACAACTTAGTGCAGTCGAAGACTTTAAAAAAAGTAATAATTTGTTTTGTTGTTGCATGATTGTTCTAAAGTTGAAAAGTTAAAAGAAGAGAGATTGTGTGTGTTTGCTTTTGAAATAATGTTTTTTTTTTCTCCAAAAGCCTTTTGTAACCATTTTATGTATTCTGTTTTATAACAAGTGGATAGACTTTACAGTTATGTGCTGTGCGGCCTGTCAATCAGTTCAGTCTGACAGCTGTCAATCACTGACACGCAAATATTATGGGATTCCCTAGTGAGGAAAGAATTGGTATCTCTGTGTGGTGACTTTAGCCTCCCGCAGTTCCGGTACTTTACATTTTTTTAGTTTTTTTCCTTGTGAAGTGATGAGAGTTGTACCTGCAATGTGTTAACTGCCAAAAAAAAAAAAAAAAAAAGACTTCTAAATACACCTGAAATATTTTCAGTCGTATTTTCCTTTGATTTTGAAAGTGCTTAAAACATAAAATGTAAGGCATTTAACCAGAAGCTTTCTAAGTCTGTTTTAAAAGTCTAAAATCTTAATTTAAGGAGGATCAACTTTACAGAAGTCTTTAACGTAAGGGTTTTAAATCACACAATGTTTTGAATTTGCTTCATTGAGTTCTGGCCTGCTGGCTGGTGATGGAGCAGCCAGCTTTTCCAGTGGCTGTTTTTATCGTGTGGCTAACTTCCGTGAGTGAATACGGTGCCACTACTCCTCGGATGAGAGCGAGGAAGTACGGTGGGTATGGGGGAGGGACGGTGAGCTGGTAACACCAGCCAAGCTGCTCAGGCGTGGTGCTGGGACACAGCGTGGTTCCATCTCCTCGAAATGAGCCGTGCCGGCTGATGAGCCGGACGTCCCGCTTAACGTAGCCTTACCAAAGCGTTTGGCTGCAAACACCCCGCAGCCCGCTGTGCCGGCGGCCGTCTCGTCTGTCACCTACCCGCTGTCAAGGTCTCTCGACAGTTTCCTTACATAGCGTTCTACTTAGTTGAGCTAGTTACTGTGCATAAATACACTAAACTCGCAGCGTTGTGGAGCTGCGATCTTAAAAGATTATTCCTTGGTGAGATGTTTTTGACTCAACTTTTTGAGAAGTTTTCCCCTTTTTTTTTAAAATTGAAACCGAAATTGCAATACTTGCGCTATAATCCTTGCGGTGCCTGAAGCTAAACCCGTGCTTTAAGAGCATTAAACACCAGGAAGCATCATTCATTTTTCTTGCAAGGGAATGGGCTGGATCCTCCTGTTTTTTGGCAAAGCCTGTTGGTGGTGAAGCAGTGGGTGTCCCAGCTGGCACCTCGCTGCGGTGGCGCAGGAGCTCCCAGGAGCAAGCGCACGGCTGGGGGGCAGCGAAGGGTGCCATGCCGTGCCGTGCCGTACCGTGCCACCGGCTGCTCCTGCGGAAACATCGTCCTGCAGCTTGTGGTGCCGGCCCCAGCTCTGGTTCGGTATCGCAGCTGGTCCCGCGGTGCTTCCGGTGTTGCGGGTATGCAGGTTTTATCCTGCAGAATATGTATTTAT
This sequence comes from Psophia crepitans, assembly GCA_013399095.1. Lineage (NCBI taxonomy): Eukaryota > Metazoa > Chordata > Aves > Gruiformes > Psophiidae > Psophia > Psophia crepitans. The sequence continues at coordinate 515,361 of VWZZ01004457.1, read as the reverse complement.
GCACGTGTGATTTGTGCAGGGACTTTGGGATACCCTTACTTTACAGACTTCTGCAGTAACATCTGGGAATTGTTTGATTTTTAACAAATATTTCTAATGCCGTGACTTAGAAAGCTTCATATTTTTGATACTGCATGCATGTGTTAAGATGTTCTGAAGCAGCATTCTTAATTTTACAGTGAATAAACAGTTTGCTTAGCATTTTGTTCAGATACTTTAAGAAAAAGTGATGGTGCTGTAGATGTAGAGCAACTTCCCACTGGCACTAACCAGTTGTTTTCTAATCTCTGCTTGCTATCTTAATCCTTCCGTTGAGATAGTAAAGTAAAAAGCCTATAAAGCCTTTTATGTTTGTATGTTAGTATTGTGAAGAACTCAAATTATCAGTGTGCAAGGCTGCAGAATGTTGGTTCTGATCTTCATTTTGTTCTTGCATTCTGTAACTAAACGTGTCTTCAGAGAACCGGGATGTGACAGAGTTTGTTCACCTGTCCATCTGCTCGCTTCCCTTAGGAACCTCCGTGTTTTGCAGCTAAACTGCTTTTGGTGGTTTTCTTTTCTTAAAGGAGGGATGAGGAGGGGAGATAAGTAGCAAAAACTGAAGGGTCAGCCCCCCTTCTAGGTTTGTGGGGCTTTAATTAGCATGCCATAAAGACAGGTTTTGTTTTATGGACCAGCTGGGTTTGGGATGCTGTGGAGGCAGCATGCTTCGCCTTGCCTTGGGATCCTTAGAGCCACTCCTGGCAGCCAGCGAGCGAGGCGAACCAGCCCCTCGCATCCCTGCCCTGGGGAGAGGGAGGCGTGAATGCCAAACTGGACTTCTAAGGCTTGAAGTGGTGGAAATAAAAAGGAGAAGATACCTAGGACCTAAAGTGCAGCAGGGAGATCATCTACCCCAGAAAAAGAGATGTAATAAAGGCCCAGTAGTTGCTCTTGCAGCTGCTGGTTCTGGGAGTTTGGATGAAAACGTGTTGCTAGTTGTCTCAAGATAAAAAACACTAATGTGATTAATCCTCTGCTAGCCCTTTGCAATGGCTGCTGCTGTGGACAGAGTGATGACGTGCCATTTCCAATTGAAAAAGTAGACTAAAACATTTCCTTGAACTCTTAAGGTGGATATGCACGCATATATAAATATAATTTACTTAATTACTGTCTGTGGGTAATTCTTTATTGGTTAGATCCATCTTAAGACATTGCTCTTTATCAGCAGATCCGAGTGTTTACCTCTGTTCATTGTATGTGTGGAGGATGAATCCCTAAATACTGATTTGTCTAGAGCCCTGAATAAAATTGCATAGCTTCAGTAGTATTAATGTCCAAATGCTATAATGTAGGATCAGTAACTTGTTACTTTGATAGAGAGATACATATATATGTTTAAAAAAAAGCTCGAAAAAGAAACCTAAATTGGAGTAAAATAATAAAAACTGGCTTGGTGAATCATTCTTTAAAGACTATAGTCCATCTTAATGTAGCAGATCTTAATGGATCTGCTTTAGCAAAATCATCCCAAGGGGAAGTGAATTTTAGATGCGGTTGTGTCTAAATTCAGAATTTTAATGATTTCTCCAATTTGTAATGGTATGTAATATTAAAATACTTCCCTCTGGAGGTAAGTTGACTCCTTTTTTCATAAGAGCAAACTGTTGGGTATCAAAGTACCTTTCTCAAGGATTGTCTTTCTCTTCCTGTCTGAAAAACAGATCAAAATGGACTTCTTTGAGCTACTGGCTAATCACCACCTGGACAGTCAGTCTCGCTGGAGCAAAGTGAAGGACAAAGTAGAGACTGACCCCCGTTACAAAGCAGTGGATAGCTCCTCACAGAGGGAAGACCTTTTCAAGCAGTACATAGAAAAAATAGCTAAGGTATGCCTGTGACATTCAGAGATACAACTTTGGCAGTTCCGCTGGTCACGTTGCTGCTGGTACCTGAAGTCACTAACTGGAAGATGGGCTGAGGTGTGCCTTAGCTCCGTACTAAGGAGAATTCTGTACCGTAGTTATTTGCAAAGCACCCCAGAATGACAGCTTGAAACATGAAAGTGCTGTCGCCGGTGGTGTTGCTGCAGGTGTGGATGGGACGTGTGTGCGTGCACACATGGTACTTGGGAGAATTTCTCCAGCAGAGGAAGAAAGGCTGTGACTCCTGTACAGCTGTTGGTTGTAAAAATGGCTGTCAAACTTGGGAAAGTAGAGACACCACATGGATTACTGCCTTCCAGGATGGGCAGAGTTTCTGTTGGTGTGATTTTTTTTTTAATTTTTTTTTTCTTTTATCAGCTGAGTTTCCTTCCTTCGCTGCTTCGTCTCTTGGTCCAATATTCCTACCTTCTCTTCCAGGCAATTGGTGGTTGAGACTATCAAACTGGGCTAACAAATAGTGATAGCACTCTCCCTCCGGCCCCCATTATTCTGATTTTGTCACTGTACACAAACAACATGCTCCTGAGAGTCGTGGTTCTGCGATCAGCGTTGTGATCAAACTCTTTCCCCCATGTAAACCCTATAACGCTTCAACAGAGCTGTGGAAGCAGAAGTTTGTAATCCGTAGATCTTAAATCACCTTGAAGTATTTTGTTCTAAAATGCTTTTAGTTTGATAAGCTTTTCATTTACTTACCTGTCTAATGAAACTACAAAAGGTGTTGTGTTGTATTGTTGTTTCTGAGAAAACTGTTCTTACATTTCAGAATTTAGATTCTGAAAAAGAAAAGGAGCTGGAAAGACAAGCTCGCATTGAGGCAAGTTTGCGTGAGCGAGAAAGGGAAGTCCAGAAAGCTCGTTCGGAGCAAACCAAGGAAATTGATAGAGAACGTGAGCAGCACAAACGGGAAGAAGCTATACAGAACTTCAAAGCGCTTCTGTCTGACATGGTGAGATGTGGACGGGCTTTCTCAGCCTGTCAGTGCATGCTTTTTCTAGTTGTTGCACTATGTAAAAGCTTTTTGGGCATTTGTAGTTAAGTTTAAATTAAGCTGCCTTCTGCCCACTGCCCTCCACTCCCTGTTGGGAGTTTTGCCTTGGCTGGAGGAGAACGCTGTGCGTTTAGGGTTCACGTTCAGGCACCTTGCCCAGGGAGTCAGTGGACAGCATTATTCCTGCTGCGTTTCTGCAGAGTCTCACGGGTGATGGCAGATTTCCAGTCATGGTCCTGCAAACTTCTACATGTCTGTTGGAAAATTAGCATTAGGGATGGTCCCTTTATTCTGGTGTTGTCTCTTCATGCTCCAAACCCAGCGCCTCTGTCTTACCACTTCTCTGCTATGTTCTGTGTTTACTTTGTTCCCCTGGCCCAGCTCGTCTGTGGGACAGCAGCTGTTCTATGGTGAACGTCCTGCTAAGAGGACAGGATTACAAAACGAGTTTTCACCAGTGTGTGTGCTATGCCCTTGCTCTCTGGTGTAAGAGGTGAAATCCAAACATGTGACTAGTGCTGGGTTCAGGTTTCAGCACTGAAATCTTTGAGGGGGCAGGATATAGACGGCTTATCACTCTGGTCTGGTGGTATAGCTAGTCACATAAAGCAGCAGCTCCTTGAGGATGCTCTCGGGGGTAGAAGCAAGGCACCGCAAAGCTCCTAGTGTCTGTGGAACCAATTCTCTCTGAGGCTGCCTTTCCAGACCACTTACGGTTAATACGGTACGTTACGCACCGAGCAGGAGGGTGCTGGATTTTTCTTTTTGGGAGAGTACTCGGCCGGGTCAGTGGGGTGTCTCCATCTGCACTGGAACTGATGCAAAACGATTCCTTCTGCCTGTCTGGTATTTGGGGGGAGCTACTACAGTCTCTTACTTAAAAGCTGTTGTTGGTTTCGGGTTTTTTTTTTAATCTTTAATTTGGACCTTAACTTAAAATAGGAGAAATACAATAAAACCAAAAAATATATAAGAGGTGTCAGTGAACTGCAGAAAAAATGGTTTAAACAAGAATCATCTTTTGGCTCAGGTGCGTTCTTCGGACGTGTCATGGTCTGATACCAGGAGGACTCTACGCAAAGATCATCGATGGGAGTCTGGCTCCTTGCTAGAAAGAGAAGAGAAAGAGAAGCTCTTTAATGAACACATCGAAGCACTTACCAAAAAGAAGAGGGAACACTTCAGGCAACTTCTGGATGAAACTTCAGCGGTAAGAGCTGTCTATATTCAGACTTACAATCTTTGCCAGCTCATTGTGATTTATCTTTTTCCGGTTTTCTGTCACACAATCTGATTTGTTTGTTTTTATTTCCAGGGCCCTTTTGCTACACCACTATGTTTTCTTCTTCGTAACAAAATGTGTGCGTTGTGTTGCCCTACCTGTTTTATCTCGAGTGCTATTTTGGTTTAACATACAGTTCACTTACATTTAAACTTCTAATTGGTGGTCTTTTTATCTCCTGCAGGATGTTACATTTCTTCAACACTGAGTTACTTGATACTCTTTACTGTATGGCATTTTGCTCTTTCAAATATCCAGTGTGTTTGTCTTAATGAGTATCAGTATAGAATCATACCAAGTTCACCTGTTCTGATGTTCTCCTGCTTTATCTTCTGCTACTGAGCCTGAACTTTTATTCTGTGTAATGCTGTGGAGGTCTAGTGCCTATTCTGTGTATCGTGGGGTTTTAGTGAGTCTTGCTCTTTTTCAGTTAAAGCTGACTGAAGTTGGCACATCTTTTAACCCAGGTGTTTTTACCTCATTTTTAATGCATTAGTTGAAAGTGCTTAGACCATTAGGCAGATTTTTAGTGTGGTAGAATAAAATTACAGACATGCAACTCCAAGGTTTCTGTAGGTAATTTTTAACAACACGTATGTAATATGTGCTAGAAAAAGACTTTGGGATGTAAAAGGTGTTTATGAGGACTTGGATCTGAAGGTGCTGTCTCAAAATACTGAAGAAATGTAAATACATACAACCAACTAATGAAAAATACAAATGTGGTAGTATAAACAATCAAAACCCAGCATTTAAAAATACAGCAACAACTTTGGCAGTGGACTTGGGAGGTACTTAAAACTTCAGGTGTAGTAGTACTTACGTTCTGTATTCTTAGAATCTGATTTTCATTTACTCTAACTATTTTTGCTTCTTTTGAAAGATAACTTTAACATCAACATGGAAAGAAGTGAAAAAAATCATTAAGGAAGATCCAAGGTGCATTAAATTTTCTTCAAGTGACAGGGTAAGCGGTTTGCATCACTTCCTAACTTGCGGCGCGGGGCAGGATCCAGAGGAAGGAAGGTACTGGCCGCTTTATGCGAACAGAAGTGGTGGTGTTTAAATAAGGTGTTTAAAATGAAAAATGTAAAAGATAAGGAAAAATACAGTTAACATGGAATTATTCCAACGTTCAGTACGTTAAGCTGCATGAAGCACGTGATCTGCATTCAGTGTTCTAAGCTTACCTTTTTCTCTTTCAGAAAAAACAAAGGGAGTTCGAGGAATACATTAGAGACAAGTACATTACTGCCAAAGCGGACTTCCGAACGCTATTGAAAGAGACCAAATTTATAACGTACAGGTGTGTAGCATCGTGTCAACAAAGGACTCATCTCTTTATTGTGCTTTTCCATAAAAATGGCAACAAGCTGATGTCTGGTTTTAGTCCTAGCATACGTTGCATCCAAGGTAACACTTTTACAGCCCTTCGTGACCTGTCAAAAAAAAAAAGTCTGCAGCAGCTAGAGAACTCTTTTTGCTTTATTTTGACATTGCTGCTGCTGCTGACTAACAAGTAATGAAAATCAGACCAACAGAGGTGTGAGGCTCTCTGTGTTCTGTGAGCGCTCCTGTGAGCCGTCAGGCGTTAGATTCATTTGTGGTGAGGACCATCTTTCATGTTTGTGTTAGGCCTCGGTTTGGACTTGGGAGGGATCAACACTGAAGTGAGGACTCTGTCTACTCCAGAGTCCTGAAACAACAAAGAAATATTGGCAGCAAAGAAATTTTATTTTAAAAAAACCTCATAATTAGTTCACCTGGTTTCTGTGGGAGGATTTCGTGTGAGGGTGTGCCGCACAGGGGCACGTTTACAAGCAGCTGACTCTCAGGGGATGGTAAGGCTGATACAGAATGTTGAGTATGGACCAAAACAAGTTTCCTATCAGAAACACGAGTTCACCTCAAAAGGAGAAAATGCAATTAATTTCTTTGGATCCGAAGGAACTGCTCGGTTCCTTTGCGGTCAGCGCTGTCGTGCGTTGGAGTTCTGGTTTCAGCACTGCCGCTGTCAGTGAGCCGTGCGACAGTGCTCGCAGCCGGTGCGCTGGGCACAGTCTCATTGTAGCTGAGACTTCCACATCCAAATTCTAATTGTTTGCCTCATTTAGATGCTGAATTTAAAACTCTGATTTTCATTTTTTGTCCTCTCTAGGTTTTAGCATTGATATAGTTTGTGTAGTGCTGTACAAGGCCATTGCAGCCAGACACGAGCCTTCCATGGGGCTTAATTAATGCAGCACAAATGTAGGCAACAAGCATGGAGTACTGCTGATGTGCCTAGTCCTGACCTAAAGCGGCATCTTTCTAGCTAACAAGATACCCAGATCTCTGCACCCTTCCCCTGTTTTTCCTTTCCGTTGGCTCTACCTGTGCTTTCTTATGGTGAAGGTGTCTTCTCTGCGCTCCTGGCAGCCGCCGCCGCGAGAGTCCTGGGGTGTTCTGTGCCTCCTGGGCCACTTGCGGGTGGTAATTCTTATGCTTGCTTTCAGATCCAAAAAGTTGATCCAGGAGTCAGATCAGCATCTGAAAGATGTAGAGAAGATACTACAGAACGACAAGCGGTACCTGGTACTTGACTGTGTACCGGAAGAGAGACGTAAGCTCATTGTGTCGTACGTAGATGACCTGGACCGTCGGGGCCCACCTCCACCTCCCACAGCTTCAGAGCCTACAAGGCGAACAACAAAATAGTTATGAAATACTCTTAAGCCAAGGGTAACTGTTAAATCAAAAAGCTTGCATGAGCCATCTGTCAGGTTTATACATATACATTACCGTGAATATATTGCAAAACCATCAGAGGAGCAGAGGAAGAAGCAGCATTTGTGAACGTGAAATGGTCTGGGGGGGGGGGAGGAACCCACCACCAAAACCTCACGTTAAAGGTGTTTATGAGTTTTTGTGGGGCAGGACCAGCAGGAATCCGAACGTGTGGGCCGTGTTTGGTAGGTTCGGCTCTCGAGCAGTGCGGTGTCTGTACGTGAGGGGTGGATGTCTGGTATTTGGAGGTTTCTTCTCAGCAGTGCCATACGTGTGAGTCTTAAGGACGATCGCGCTTGTGGTTTGAACTCGTACTACACGTGTGCCACCAGCTGCCCAGCGCTTGTGCGCGGTCCCTGGCTGAGGAGGTGAAATGCTGATAGCTTGAATTGCTGAGTACTGAAGACCACGATCTGGCAATGCAAGCCCCAGTTCTCTGCTTGCTTTCACCCGTGTGAGTGGAACCAAATCCAGTAAAGCCAGAGTTAGAACTGAGAGGAGAGGTGGAGACCAAATTACATTTGTTCACAGGTCTGCTTTGTTCCTTACCCTGTCCATGAATTAGAAGCAGAATCAGGTTGCTCTGCCCAAGTGAAGATTTGTCTGAGAATTTTTACTCGCAGTTGGAGACACTTGGTAGATAACTGGTAACCGGAGCGGAACAGGACGGTTGTATAAACACATTTTTATTTACGATAAAGTGATCTTTACATACTTCTGGATTAGACTGTGGATTTCCCCTCTGGGCAATTCTTGTAAACTATACTCCTGTTTTGAATGTTAAACTTGTGTTTCTAAAGTTTAATTTTGAAATGTTGGGATTGTTCAGTTTATGTATTTGAACTACAATAAACCAACCCTTTTTATATATGGATTGTACAGGCCTAATACCAGGGTTTGTTGGATTTTGTTGGACTTGCCAATTTCTGAGTAAAGCAAACAACCGAAGTCGTATCGCCTACGTTCTTGGCTGCGCTGGGCACTGCGCAACGTCGGATTAAACTTCAGCAGCAGCGTTCAGCATCCCTCCTGCGGTGCGGGCCGCTTGCCGGTGCGGCGGCACCCGCGTCGCAGAAACCAGGGCCGGGTGCTGCCTTTGGGGGTGCGCCAGAGCGGGGGGCTTGCCGCTCACCCGGGGCTGAAACCCCCGGCGGGGGG
>VWZZ01004457.1:436064-496099 GCA_013399095.1 Psophia crepitans | reverse complement strand
CGCTCCCCCACAGGATGCCCAAGCCCCCCCCCAGTCCTGGCGCGGGGAGTGGCGGGGGGGGCTCGGCCAGGACTGGGGTCCCAGCACACAGGCAGTGCCACCAGTCCTGCCAGCGGGCCGGGTCTGAGAGCCACAGCAGGCGGCTGGGCAGGGCAGGGGCTCGGAGCTGGGNGGGCAGCTATTTTTGCTTTCTGGCTGAAGGCTTTTGTGTGGCTTTGCTCCTGCTGCAGAAGCAGATCCGGGCTGCTGAGCTCATGGAAAGGATTTCGGAGCATTAATTCTCTGTTACACAACAAACCTATTTTCCTCTGACACTGAGCAGGAGCTGCCCGCCCGAGCCGGCTCCCTCTGCCAGCCCTCCCTCCCCAGCAGCCTTCATCAGCACCCCCTCCGCGGGGACGCAGACCAAACCCACGCTGAGATGGCCGGGAAGGGCAGCACAGCCCACGGGGCGATCCTGCTCCTCAGGGAGACCGGCAGCGTTTCCACCACGTGCTGAGAAATCAGCCGCGAGGCAGAGCCCGACTGGGTCTTCCTCACGCGGGCTTCCCCAGCCCACGGCTGCGCGGGCCCGAGACAGCAGCGCCCGCCCAAATACAAGGGGGGGCTTTGGGTTTGTTTGAACTACGTCTGCAACATCAGCGGGAAAATCTGAAAGCTGGCGGTTACCGTGACAAAGCAGCTTTGTGTGCTCCTTACTTCCAACTAAAGCTGAAACCGGTTTCAGCAAAGAATAAGCGTTCGGTTGCCGCTCCGACGCCGCCAGCAGTGGAAAGGCAAGGCGGCACGGCCCCCCTTTGGGAAACGGCCCTCCAGCCTTCGCTTCAGGAGTCTGCAGGTACGCTCACAGGCAGCTCCTTAGAAAAAGAAGCGGAAAGCCCCGTGCCTGCTGCTACAGGGAAATAACGCCAGTAACCTGCAGCACTTCTGCGGGCAAGTGGCTGTTCTCTCTGGCCAGCTACGCGCAACGTCACAGACCGCAGGAGCCTCAAATGAAACGGGCAAGCAGAATTTATGAGAGAAGCACATCAGTAAAAGCTGATGTGCAGCTGATAAAAGCAGCACACTGCATCTACCTAAATACACGACTGGGATGTGCAGGGCCATCTTCTGCATTTTTATTAAATATTGTCAGTTATTAAATGTCTCCGTTGGAGGATTTGCCTCCAAAAGCCAATGTTCCTTTTCCTTTTGAACTCTGATGAACTGTCTCAATTTCAACTCACACATCTGCTGAACTGCAGTTGACTGAGGCGGGTGCTCCCGCGGGCTGGAGAGACATCAATAAGGAAATGTCACGGGAGAGGTCACACTGAGCCGGGATTCACCGCGGGCCGGTGGGCTCGCCGAGGGCTGGAGGGACGCAGCAGTACCCAAACAAAGGCAAACGCTGGGGGGGTTCTGCCATCATTTGCTCCTTAACTGTATTCTGGTTCTCAGCTGGGAGCTGTCCCTGCAGGACTGCGAGACGCGGTCGGGAAATGCAAGAATAGAAAGGTGTGTTTTGCTCAGGATTTGGGAGAACTGCCAGTCGGTATTTCCGAGTCTCCCGACAGCGATACAAGCCTTCCTCTCCACCCACTGTATTTCATTTTAAAGCTAGGTCTCAGAACGCAACCACCGCTGAAGAGCTCAAAAGCAACAGCCAGTGTGTAATCCCCTATCGCCTCCAGGAAACCTCACGCTGACTCGCAGCCAGGAGCTCGCTGGACGCACGTTACTGCCACTGGGCTCCAGTAACTCGCACCCGGTTTGTGCATCTCGTTCTCGCAACATGGTCACCCTTTAAACACTGAAAATCCCATTAATTTCCCACAAGGTACTGGACATGTTCTGCAGAAAACTCAAGCCCAGGAGACACGGGGTTTAGCTGCCCAGTCGCACAGCGCAGCGGCCCTTGCTTCTGCTGCATTGCGCTGTCTCTAAGGCAGCTCCCAGACTGCTTTAGGTCTGTCCCATCTCTGTGCCCTACCCACCACGCCGCGCCCAGCACTGAGCTGCCTTCCAGGAACTGCCGGGGCACAAAGAACAGCAACAGGTACTTACCAGCCACCCATAAACGCCGTAGGTGTTGGTGGCAGCATTTCACTGAGCAGCTGCCGATAAGGAGAGTATTTCCAGTAACGACGCCCTGACATGCACAGGCTGAGCAGGAGCTGAACTTAGCTGGATGCCTCAGCAGCAGCTCACTCCTCACATCAGCCCAGGGAGGAGCAAGCACAAGCTCCTGCCCCGCTTCCTCCAGACTCTGAGGGGGCTTTTCTACACATCCCGGCCCTCGCGGCACCAAGCACAGCTGACAGCAGGACGTGGGGGTACCTGGACAGCCTGAAGCACAGCCCTCCCTGTCTTCTGGCATCGACAGCTCCTTAGCTGCTGTGCACTGACACCCCAGTGACCCCTTGGACCTGCTGCTGCCGAAACATCACTGTGGGGTTTTTAGCACGTCCCCCCTCAAGGGTGTGGGGCTGGGGCCCAGGGGAACCTGCTCCTTTTGGGGACAGGCAGGACCGAGGGCAGGTGGCCATGGGAATGGCAGGACCACAGCCCGGCACAGCCGGAAGGACGACACGGTGAGGCGGCAGGGCAGACCTGAGCTCACATCTGTCCCTGCACTCCATTTTTTGGGCTCTTTTAACCCAAAGGGGACCCCATTGCATCCGTCCCGCTGGTGGGGGCCATACTCACACTTGGCGTGGCGGTCGCAGAGGGCGGAGGTGCGCATGTCGCACAGCCGGATGGTGCCTTTGCTGCTGCTGTAGACGAAGGTGTTGCAGTGGTGCGGGTGGAACTCGGCGGCCGTGATCACCTCCGTCAGCTCCTCCATGTTGGCTGGCTTGATGTCCACAATGTCTGGCAGGGCGAGTCAAGGAGCCCCAGGGAGCCCGGTCCAGACCCTGCTCCCCCCACTGCCCCTCCTCGGACGTCTCGGGGTGCCCCCCCCGCCACGCAAACCAGGTGTTCCCAGGAGAGCAGCCCCATGCTGGGGCAGAACCACGGCACCAAGCTGGGACCAGCCAGCGCCAGTGTGGGGGAAAGCCGATGTCCGCCACGCTTTCTGTTCAGCTGAGGATTGCAGCTCCAGCACTGCAGCCTGGAGCCCCTCTGCGCAACGACCGACTGCACACTCACCCCAGGCCAGAGCAAACATCTTCTATTGCAGCGCCTGGGCACGGTGAGCAGCCACACTGAAAATACCAACCATGAGGAACCACACCAAAAGCAGTAACGGGCAGAAACCAAACCCCGGTCATGATGACCAGCAGGAAACACCACAGCCCTGGGTGGCTGCTCAGGGACGTGTAATTTCCAAAACACTTCACATGGTTGGGCTAGGTGAAAAGCTGGGTTCAAAACCAAGCTGCAGACCCCATCCCCAGGCCCCACAGATGGTGCCGGCAAGGACCTGAGTGGCCCCATGGAGCCTCCTGGTTCCAGGGGACAATGGACAAGCATCCATCCCAGCCTGACACCGAGTCACGGTGCAGAGGGGGAAAAGAAACACCACTTTTCCTCATCCCCTGGAAAGCGAATTAAGATCCTGCTTAAGAAGTTAAAAAAAATGTAAGATGAAGGGAACTTATCACCCACCTGCGGGTGTTTTACAACAGCAAGAGTTCCCACAGAAAAAGCCACTGCAGTTCACAGCCGCTACACGGTGTCACAGCCCGGCTGTGCTGCACGTCCACAGCAGAACCTGGATCCCAGTTCCAGCCAGACCTGCACCCAGTGCACAGCCCTGCGGGACAGTGATTGCCCTCTCCCAAACCGCCCCAAGTCGGGATGTACTGGTGTTTGCAGAGCACGCCGACCATCTGCAATGTGAAGCGGTACAGGACCGCGCTGTCTCACGCTGGTGCTGCACTCCCGGCGGCTCTGCAGGGATCCCGCACTTCTGACCCGCACAGCCCTCTCACGGCAGACCGACGCTTTGCTCAGCAGAGGTTTCAAATCCCATCAGATTGCAGCGGCTGTGTGACGTGCACAAAATCAACAAGCTCCAATCCATAGGACTGTCTCTTCTCACCTCTCTGTCAGGGACCAGAGTTGGCTTTTATCAACACAAGTGAAAACCAGGGACATGCTCCTCACCTCCCCGGGCAGCCCGTGCTGCTGCAGCTCTCCCCGCCCCGACACCAGCGTCACCCAGCGCCCCATCGGGAGAGCCCAGGGGGGATGGTCCTGCGGCAGAGAGGTGACACCGGCACATCAGGAAGCCAGTGGGATGGGACATCTGAGTGGACATCTCTTTGGTGGTCACATTTCTTCATCGTATCTTAGCAAGTGTTTTGTGTGCTGCGCTTGCTCTTGGCCAAACTCCCTCAGAGTATCTAAACTCCCCAAGGTTTTAACCCAAATTCGGCACTCCTCACCTTCCTGCCCAAAAAGAGACACAAGCTGCAGCACTGCTCATCCGTGCCCGCTTCGAGCCCCCTCCAGCCATGTGCCTGTCACTGCTGAAATCCTCTCCAGCTGCCTACCTTTGCCACGTGCCCTGGGGACTTCTCCGTAGAAATCACTATATAAATATCACCGATGATTAGTGCCCCGTAGTTATTATTTCTGATGCGGCTGTTACAAGGGTGACTGGCACGACCTCATTTGTACGACTGTGACTGGCAGCCTGTCACCCCGCTGCAGGGAATAGTGGAGACTGCACGATTAATATTTCTCCTCTCCATCTTCCCCAAGGCATCTGTCTTCTCCATCACCCGCGGACCCCCCTCCCTCCTGCCACCCCACGCAGACCCTGCAGGCAAAATTAAAAAAGGTGTCACCCGCGCCGGGAGGCAGCAGTCGTACGATGCCAGCTGATCCCTGCACCACGGAGGGAGCGGCTCCGGGTGACAGCCGCATGTGCCCGCTGCAGACAGCTCAGCGTCCCGCCGGCAGCACGGCTCAGCCCAGCAGCACGGGCAGAAAGGAGAGGGAAGTGCCTTGGTAATGACACCCCGGGGCAGGATTTTGGAGTTCTGCAGTCGGACACACGGACAGTGCTATTTCACACTCCTGAGCCCCTGTGAGCCCTTGCCAGAGGGTGAAGCTCCTGCACTGAGGACCCATGAAGAGGTTGGGGACGGGGCTAGGCGAGGCACTGCGCTACCTGCTCGGTCACCGTCACAGCAGACACAGGCACAGCTCTGCTGCGTCCCGCAGAGCTGGACCTTGCAGGTCCCCCCTCGCCGCTCACCTTCGCCGGGCACCTGTCCCCCTGTCCAGCTTTCTCATTCTCCCACTGACATCTGCAGGTGTCTGGGCTCCCAGGGCTTCCACACCCCACTCGCCAGCCGAGGAGCCCCCCCTTACTCCTGCTCCTGGTCGGGCTGGGACCGGCCAGGGGCCGCGTGCACCAAAGGATACTAAAACTTTGATTTGTGATTTCAAAGTTCCACAGGTTTATCCTCAGGTCATCTGCTGACATGTAGGTCTCGTAGTCACTGTTGACGGAGATGGAGTTGATGTGGTAGGTATGAGCGTTGGCAAACACCCTCCGGGGGGTGGCCTCCACCATCAGGTCCATGGGCCGGAGCACAGGTACCTGCGGGACGGGAAGCAGAACGTCAGCACCCAGGGACATGGTCCGGCCGTCCCACCCGACCCATGCCAGCACCCAGCACAGTGTCCCACCCAACGCCTTCCCTCACGCCTTTCTAAGTGCATGAGCAGAAGGACAAGCAGCCATGAATGCCTTTTCCTTTCGAACGAGGCACCAGGACAGTTAGATTGCTGCTGGAATCTGAAATTCCTGGTGCGTTTCTAATAGAAATACAGTTCTTGAGAGAGCCAGGGCAGCACGGATTTTTCTTTTAATTTTTCTGCATTTGCTTCACAGCGAAGTGATGGAGGTAAGAGATGAGAAGAGACAGCGAAAGGGAGTGCACAGGGCAGGGACAGATGGAGGGACTAGAAGCAGAGATATACATGTTTGCCTTTAGATTAATAAGCATAATTCATGTAAACATCGAGGGATGGAGAGATGCAGTAAGAACAGCGTATGCAAGGAGTGGTGTAAGTAATAACTTCAGACAAAACGCTCTTCAGGCAACTCGATCCACTGGAAAGGTGTCAGCCCGCACTCCTGTGTGCCAGTAAGCTGTTCCCTCAAGCTACTTCATTACTGTGTGTATTATCTGTGTGCTGCCCGAAGAGATTTCCCTGGCTGCAGAGGTGGGGACGGGAGTGTGACAGCCAACTCGAGTGACACGAGAGCGCAGGGACTGCCAGCTCAGAGCCTGAGCTTAATGTGACGAGCCTGCCTGCTAATTCAGCCTGACACAGTCAATGATGCATTGTTTGCCGCTGAAGGACTTTGCTCAGCCATCTGGGGATGGAGGCTCGCGTCTTGCTCAGGGATTACAGGAGCCGGGCTGTCACTCAGACCATCGGAAACATGATGGCTGTGCAGAGGGAAAGGGTCCAACGGTTACACCAGGCGTTGCTCTACACGAAAATAAGCACAGCAAAGGTTTCGGCAGAAGATTTCACTTGCTGAGACGGTGCTGTGCGGCCCGACCGCACCTCGTGGCCAAGCCCCGTCCCGAGCCCTGCGGCGCACATCGCAGTGCGAGGCAGCCTGGACAATGCGGGTCTGAGCAGAGCAGCGTCGCCATCTGCAACTGCCAGCGCCCCAGCACAGCGCCCTGCCTGGTTTTTATATGGCAGCTACTCACAGCCACAGAGCTCAGATACACTCTTCAGCGAGAAAATTCTCCACTTCAGAGCCAAATTCTGGGGATTTTTTTTATACTTGGAACTTGGGCCTGCCACCAGAGAGGAACAAACCCGGTCATTTGTGAGTATTTTGTTAAGGCAGGATTTCTTTATCTGCTACAGTGTCAAGAATCTGCCCTGGAACATGGCAACCAGCAAGTGCCCGTGCCCCCTCCCATCACGTGCTGCGAGCTTTTGATTAGGAAAATCAACAGGAAGTATTTAAACCTGACAGCACTGACGTTTTGAGGCAGGAGCAGCCAGGAATGCACTGGGAGCACGCACTGGCTCGGGGGTCCCGTCCCACAACAGCAGAAGACTTGCAGTGGAAGGCAAACCCCGTCTCGGGACGGCCAGGGAGAGCAGCTGCCCGGCGCAGGCTGGGCCCCCGCCTGGGTTCAATCTCTTCTCCGCTGAAGCCTGTCCCAAAGCCGGCTGGAAACGTTGCCCCCGCGCAGAGAAGAGCCTTCTGTCTGCCCCTCTCCCCGCTCGCCACCACGGGACTGCTCCTGCACGCCTCTGCTCGCACGCTGCCCGGCCTCCAGCAACGCGACCCCCAGCGCCCCGGAGCCCCGTCCAGCAGCGGGCAGACCCGCGCTACATTTCTGCTTAACGCACAATAAAGGAACAGAAAGGGTGGTCTGAGGGAGGACCCCACAGACTGCTCCGGGTGCCGCAGCCATGCTGCCCCGAGCCCAGCCGGGCCGGCCGGGAGCGGCTCAGGGCAGCAGCGGTCAGGGACGGTGCAGAGAAAGCTTCAACAAACCGGCCATGAGGGACAGCTGAAACTTGGTCTTTTTTTTTTTTTTTCGAAGCATGCAGAGTCCAAGCCAGTGTCTGCCTAAACCTCGCGGCTGCCACCAGCATTGCCATAGCAATCCCCGACAGCAGAGACCTCCTCCGTGCATCCTTTCTCCAATTATGGAGCCAACCTGCAGGGCAGGCTCCGGTATTATCTACACCCATTATTAAAGGGTAATTCAGTGTAACAAACCACATCAAGTACATAGAAAGGCTGTCAAATAAAATAAACCACTAATAAATTAAATTACTTTCTGTTTTCGGGCGGGGGGAGAATGCCAGTCACTTTTCATTTAAAACAAAATGTGTCTTAATTTTTCTTTCTGCCTTTAGCAGGCACTCCCTGCAAGAAGATCTGGTCCCACTCATTCCACGTGCACATGACACTCGATTCCTCTCTCCTTGTCTAGAGAAGGCTTCCCCTTTCCTCAGTGAATGAGGCACTAATCCCCCCCTTGAGCTGTAAAATTCATTTTCTCGGCGGCTGGGGGGTGGAGGGAGCCGGCGTGCCCTGGCCCCTTCCCACCACCAGAGCTGTGTGTCCTCCTGTCACCTCCAGCCACCAAGCGAAGGACCATGGCGTAGGTAGCTCCATGTCAGTAACTGCGGCCACTTTGCTCCTTTGCCCGCTGTTCCCATCGGGTTTCCCTCTTCCATTGTCTGTCATGTCGACTGTCACCAAACGCTCCCAGTTCCTGGGGGAAATGCTTTGTCGGCAGTGCTTCTCCTCGTCATTTACAGCGCTGTGATGGACACGGCCCAAAGAGATGTGGAGATTCGGTGTTTCTCAGGAAAACCTCATCCCCTGCCCAGTGGTGCTGTATGGCATGTGGCTTTTTCAAAACACAAGTCGATATACAGGGAAAAAAGATGCCAGCCTCGGCTCCCGGGATGACAGGATCACACAACCTCCCCAACCATCAGTCCAACGTTTGCGGGTTTGAACTACCCGTCGCTGGGGGCCAGACCGGCGGCACAACCCCCCAGCACAGCTCCGCAGCGAGATGGCATCAGCCACCTACACACAAGGTGAAAGTGCTGCTGGAATCCTCACGGAACACGCTGGAGGCCAAAACTCCCTAAAGGGCGCGAATTTGACAGGGCTGGCTCACGAAGGGAAAGCCCAGTGCAGAGCAGCAGAGCGGCGGTGCTGCCTCTCTCCCTGGAAGCTGCTGCTGCACCCCAGCACTGCCCGGGTGTGGGTCCCGCGCTGGCCCGGCGCACCGCTCGTGGCCATGGGAGATGGGCAGAGGGTGACCGCAGACCGGTCAGTGCTGCCACCATGCACCCATTTCTGGGCACTGGAGAGGAGTGCGCTCCCTCCAAGGAAATCCTCTTAGCACAGTGGAGCCACACTGGACTCACACCGAGATCCAAATCTGACCCAGAGTAGTAACCACTGAAAAAAATAATCAGTAAATAACCCATTCAGGTGTCTGTCCGGTCCCCACCTCGTCAGGGGTTGCCAAGCCTCAGCATCACCTTCAGCCCAAGCTCCGCAATTACCCGCTACATGCAGCAGGACCCCCCCAGGCACAGCTCTGCTCCCCCCAGCCCACCGCCCCGCACAAGCACTGCCTGGCGCACTGTGCTCCGCAGCCTCGTGCACCCCAGTGAGCTGCGGCAGGATTTGGCCAAGCGGGATTAGTCACAGCCGGAGCCCAGATTAACCTTAGCCTGGGATCTGCAAGAAGGAAAATGTAATCCAGCTCCTGGCAAAGCAGAGGGCAGAACTAGCTGCTCGGGATAAACCCGGCAGGGTTCCTCGCCTGCTCCAGCAGCTGAGCTCCTCTCAACCCGCTCCCCAATGCTTCTTTCTTACCTCCAAAAGCCATAGCCTGTAACTAACTGGCCAATGCTGCTGGCAGATTAATATTTTGCAGACAAAATGTGCATCAAACGCTATTTTCAGGGCAGACAGACAATTTCATGCTCTTCAGGGTTTTGTCTTACTGGACCTTCCCCCATGAAGTGTGGCAGGTACCTTCCTGCGGGAGGATAAACCCGCTATCTCATTACCGTCCGTGGAGCTGATAGAGCTCCTGGCTTCATCCCTTCTCCCGAGACATTTCCCTGCCCGGTAAGCAGCACTCTAACACCGTTCCTTCTGCCGCCTGGTACGGCGCCTTTTTTCATACAGCGAAACGCAGGCAGGGAATTGCTGCCCACTGAAGCCCCACCTGCACGGGTGCAGCAGCAGAAGGTGCAGGCTGCCCCGAAAGGATCTGTGGCGCAGCTGGGGGGGGCAGGAGGAGGGGGAGGACCATGGGCACCAGGTCTGCCGGGAGGACGGTGCAGCCAGTGCTGCAGAGCCAGGGCAGGAGCACGTGCTGCCCGGCAGACCTGCCAGCCGGAGCCACGTCCAGCTCCCCAGCGACCGCTCTGCCATGGCGGAGGCTGCTGGCGCACCACAGGGTGCCGGCACCGGCAGGAGTCGGAGCTGTGACACTGTACCTGGCTGCATGCTGAGGCCTCACCGCACCGTGGCAGTGGGCAAGGGCCGCAGGGTGGTGGAGCAGGCGGCAGGTCCCTGCACTGCCTGCCCCGTGCCCCCTCCCGGAGCCCCCTGCCCTGCTGCAGCACAAGCCAACGAGAGCCATTTGTGGGCAGCAGGTCCCAGCCACAACAGGGGCTGAGCTGAGGGAGCATCTGCTGGGCTCCGCTCCCTTGGCACCCGAACAGCCTGAAGTTAGTCCACGTGGGCCAGCTGTTGGGACCACCAACACAAATACCGCCCCCCCCAAAACCGGGGCCAGTTCACAAGGGGTTTTTAGTGCAAGGCTGAGCATGGACTGCAAGTTTTGCTCCCCACACAGCACAAATCATCCCAGATTTCCAATTCTTTGTGTATTTTTATAGCTCGATAGGACTTTTTTTTGTTTGTAACTGAGAATTTGCCCTAGTTCATTCAGTTGTTACACACCAGGACTGCTTTCACCATCTGTACCTAAATTCTGAAATAAGTTTGCAGAAGCCTCACAGAATAAACAGTACGTTCTTCTTATCTGAAGTTAAAAATCCTGAACTCTTTATGCCAATCTCATTAGAGTTGCATTCTCTTAAAGATGTGTTTGTTTGAAAAGATATTTCTTAACTTACTTCTGCTGAAACAGAGCTGGTGTCAGTAAAATCCCACCAGGTAGTTTGCAATTTTCCTACTTTTCCAGGGAGAATTGTGTAGAAGCACAGCCACATTACCAAACAGAGATTCAAAGCAATCCAAACCCGCTTGATAATTCTGCCTGGCACATTGTTTTTACAGTACGTCTAGACACAGATACCAGCAGTGAAATTGCTGTGGAAAGAGAGATGAAAAAAATATCTGAAAGGTCAATTCTGGTCATCGGCGTTTCAAGGCGCGTTTACAAACATTAGAAGGATGAACAATGAGTTTTCACCAGGAAAAAAAAATTCAACTCAGGACCTGGGTAAAACAAAGACATGAGAAAAGCATCGGCAAGATCGGCTCCTTCATTTCTTCTCAAGTATCTGCAGGATGGAGCAGGCAGAGGTGCAGGCAGCGCACCCGGCAGGCTGGGTGCTGCCGCTGCCTTGGCCAGAGGGGAGCCCCCCCTCGGCCCTCACTGCGGCCATCCCCATGCCCAGCCAGGCCTCCCTGCGCCCCACAGCCATGGCACGAGGACAAGTGCTGCCCGTCCCCGGGGGACCCACCGGTACCTCCACGGTGACTTCGGAACCCGAGCCCTGCAGACTGGCTGTGCCCCAGCAGGACACGGAGCCAAGACCTTCCCCTTCCTCATGCTGGGTGTCGCTTCCAGAGCAACAACAATCACGCACCTCCGAGCCAGCAAAGCCCCAGGTCCCCAGCACGCCCCAGGACAATGGCTTCCCAGGGATGGCACAGCGCGGCGGCAGGCCCAGTGCCGCCCTGCTTGGGCGGAGGGGCCAGGCTACCAACGGGGGTGTTCTGAGCTCAGCCAAGCAAGCAGGCATCACCCACGGGGCTGCTTTAGGGCAACGCAAGAGACTAATGAAAATGGGAAAAGCCGCCTTTTTCTTTTTAATTTCTGTGGCAACGGTTTGATGATGATCGTTTGAAATTGATTAGTTCTGCCATGTGCATTTTATAGCCCAAAAAAGCCAAAAGTTTCACATTACCTTGTCATTTAAACGGTAATGCTTTGGAGAACGTATAGAAGGAAAAGACAGACAAATCTCTTTGCTGTGGCAGAAATACACCAGCACAGCATGTGCTCTGAAGCATCCCCCATCCCCGTCCCTCCCCTGTCACACTGTCCCGCTCTGGGGCTGCCTGTCGGTGCACTGGGAGCAGCGGGAACACAGCACAGCGTCCCCAGGAAACTGCACCCAGCGACCAAGAAATCCGAGTCCTTTGGCAAAATGGGAGATATAAAACAGAATTTATGATGGATTTTGCTGGAACTGCAAGAGCGAAGTGGTAGCTCTTGATCAGAGATAGGTTTGTGACAGCTACAGTCACCGAGAACTGGCCACATTGACGCATCTGCTCATCGCACCCCTGTTGCGCTTGGCCTGGGGGGTCGATCATTCCTCACCCAGGGAGGTGTCCAGTGGAGACCACAGAAACCCACCCTCTGCACCATGGCAAGCTCCCGAGTCACCGCTAATCGGGATGAGACACGATCCTGCCACCCAGGGCAACTGGTCCCTGGGCTCGTTAGGCGCACACCAGCCAGCGTGCAGGGTGCTGCCTTACTTACCAACATTTTGAAGTGCCTGGGGCAGGGAAAGTTGTTCCCAAATGGTATCTGAGCTCTCCTGGGTTTCTGAAGGGCAGCACAACTGGGGGCAGAGGAGGGGAGGCAGCAGCAGCCCCCCTGGAGAGCCCCCGCCCAGAGCCGCTGCTAGCCCCAAGCGCAGGAGCAGGGGACCTGGAGGGGTAAGAAATCCCAGCCTGGCTCGAGCAGGCACAGTGGCCCGACACGAGAACATCCTCCAGCAGCAGCCTGCACCCGGCGGATCGGGGAGGCGGGAGGGCATCCCTGTGGCGCTTCGGGTGTTGGGGGCCAGGGCAGCACTGGCAGCACGGCCTGCTGCTGCTTCGCACTGAACAAACAGTGGGAAGATCAGACCCTCTCTATCGCGCAGCGAGGCCCCGAGCTGCCCCTGCCCAGCCAGCTCCCCCAGTTCTGCGCATCAAAGGCACAGAGAGTGTCTTGCCGCGCTCAGCAGCGGGGTGCCGCAGCCACCCCCTGCGGAGGGCACAGTGCCGCTGGAGGACGCACACCGGTGTTTCACCCCAGCCTGAATTGCGCTGTGCAGGATCAAAGCAAACACATTCTCTATTTTAAAAGATTTAAGCCCTGGATATTATTGGTGTTAATTATTTCCTGCAGACATCCCACGGCGCAGGTACGGCTGTATAACCGGGCGGCACTCGAGAGCTCGCGGAGGCTGTGAAATGAGGCCGAAGGACCGTTGCAATTAGACTGGGGGCTATCCAAATAAGTAGAGCGCTTTTAATGACAGCAAAAGCCTTACTTTACAGTCTGAGCAGAGTTAAATATTCCTTTTGCACTATGTGGGTTAGGAATTCCTCAGAGAACAAAGCTCATCAAGTATATTTAAACCATCATGACGAATGGCTACGAGACGATTGCAGCAGGGTGGTTTTAAAACCCTTTTTCACTTGTCTGTGGTTGAAAATTAAACTGTGGATGGATGCGGCTTTACTCCAAAGCACGAGCATCACAGGACAATTAAACGTCAAAGACACACCAAGCTGCAGCAAAATGGTTACAGCTATGTAAATATCTGTCTAAGTAAAATCATCAAAACATTAGATCAAACTGGGGCTGGCGGAAGACTCCTCAATCTTCTGTCCTCAGGGACAGCCGGTGCTACGCAGGCAGATACTAATAACCATAATGCGGAGCACTCACATCGTGTTTTAGCTCTTCCCGTTGCTGTGAAGCAGGAGCCGCACGTTCCCGCGGGGCTGCTCGCCGGAGAGCGGGGAATCGCAGCGCCTGATCCCACAGCGCAATGGAAGACACCAAAGCAGCAAACTCCTCCAGCCACACGGCATCGAGCTGCTACCAGCAATAAACGGACGGAAAGTAAAACGAAGGCTGAAACTTTCGAGGCAGACCGTGGACTCCAATAAATAGTGTCCAGTTCTCTGACATTTCAGTGTGACTTTCTGCAGGGAAAAAAATCACAATTCCCTCCTTCCCTGACAAACTGCAGCGACCGCTGCCACCTCCATCCGCTCCCAGCAGTGCAGGGATGCTCCTGGGGGTGGGCAGGGATGGGGCAGGCGGGTTCCCCTGTGGGACGGGCGGGCTGCCCCTCCCAGCACACAGCCCCGTACACTGCGGGGCTGGCCCATGTCCTCGGGAAGTCCCCGTCACGGCACTGCCCAGGGCTGGACCCGGCACCGGCCACGCTGGCAGCATCTCTGCAACCCTGCCCTGCCTCGGGGATGCTCCGCTGGGGACCAGCAGTGATTGAGGGGATGGACGGTGTAACTTCAGGCCGAGCGCTTGCAAAAACACCCACGCTGATTTTCAGCTCTGCTTCAGCCCTGTGGTCGCCGATTCAAGCACCAGGATGCGGTCAAATGCAATCAGCTCACGCCAACAATCAATTGCGAAGATAAGCACAGTGATTATTTATTTATTTTCTTAACCACATCACCCGTGCTCCCTGCCGAGGCAGCATTACCCTCATCGCGGGCCCCGATCGATTAGCAGCCACTTCCACCGGCACAGCGGGAGCAGACAGGGGAGCACAGAGGCAGGTCCGGGACGTGAGCCTGAGCCGCCAGCTCGGCACTCCTGCGCCCACCCCGAAGCAAACACACATGGGCTGACTGTTCTTCCACCCCGGTGTCCGTAACACAGGTGAGAGAAGGAGGAGGGGCAGCTAAACGACAGCGTTACAGCCCAAGCACTCCCAGCGCTGCAAAGCCGACTGGGCCGTGCAGCAGAGGACACAGCACCAGGCGGCCAGGGCCACCCGCCATGCTGCTCGTGGCCTCCCCTCACCCGGGCAAGGGGGAACCCGCCAGCGGGTCTGGGCAGACGGGGCTGCGGCACACGTCCCAGCGCGCTCCCTGCGCCTGCCAGCACGGGTCTGACCGGTTGCCGGCCACCGCAGGCAAGACGGACGTCGTGGCACCTGCAGAGCTGATACCCAGGTCAACCCAAAAGATAAAAATGCATTTTCAAAAGGTTAAAAAGTTTCATTTCCAAATGTCAAAACTCAGTGCTCCCATAATGAAATGTTTGGCTTAAGAGGTTTCGGCAATTTTAAAAAGTTTGTGTTGGAAAAGAAAAATACGCATCACATTTATCCTGGACTCTTGAGCTGCTTCACTTCCCCCAGAAATTCAATGCTCTTAAAGAATACACTAGAAATAAAAATAAATAGGCATTCAGAAGTTGCTCCCTTGAGAACGCTGACCTTGCCTTTGCTGTTTTGTGTCATTTCCAGCAGTGTGTTGGGGTGCTCAGGGGGCCCCAGACACGGGACCTGCCCGCAGCAGAGCTTGGCACAGGCACCGAGACGGCCGATGTAGGTGAAACAGTGACCCACGTTTGCTCAGTAAGCGCGGCGCTTTTCCAGTGCATTTAGCCAGAGAAGGAAGCACCAGCTGAGTCGCACCCCTTAACACCGCCGTCTGTTGAAAACCTGCCTCCCGCCTGCCGAGGGCTGACGCCCAGCACCGACACCCCGGTGCCCAGCAAACTCCTCCAACGGGCTGTCGAGATAACGGCACGTTAGGCTGGAAACGCTGCCCGAAATGTCACAGCAGATACGCACATACATGAAATAAAACGTTTTCTTGCTCTGTAAAGAAAAATGCCTGCCAGCCACCAGGAGCAACCCAGTACAGAGACGAGAATTAGCCACCTGCCTGGGTTCTCAACAACTTCATCTGCCATGGAGCTGGAACCCGTAAAAGTGAGCCACCGGTAATCACAGCAACGCTTTCATAGATATAAATATAAAACCCCCAAGTACTCAAAATGCAAATTCTGACAGGATGTTAATAAATTACAAGCTGGTCTGGTCTGATTAATGTCATGACAAAATTACTGCATACTTGGCGTTTCTAGGCCTATGGGTTAAAGGAGTTATTGACTGTATCTGCTCTAACATCAGGCGGGGGGCAGCACGGCTTCTCCCCGTTTGCAGAGGGACACCCCGTGCTCTGCTGGAGCCCACATGGTCGGGGTCTCCAGCGCTGCCTGTACCTGCTGTCTGTACCTGTCAGCCAGAGCTCCCGGGGTGCGGGATGAGCTCGGATTGATCGAACAGGGCGCACACCGCCTCAGGCCAGAGCTGGCTCTTTATATGCAAATTAAAGATCATAAACGGCTATCCCAGGGCAGCACTGGGGGAAGAGCGAATCTGCCGGCACTGCTCAGGTGCCGTCAGCTCCCGGGGCGGCAGCGCCGTGCCCAGCAGCCAGGCGCTGCGTGCCCGTGTGCCTCCCCTTGCCAGGCTTCCCCGCAGCGCTCCCGGGGCGGCTGCTTTAATGGGGTCTGTGCATCCATCCCGCTTGCAGTAAATGGAAAACGTAGCCTTAGGTGTTTACATTTGATTCGGGAGGCCGGTTTTAATCTCCTTAGGCTGGAAGGAAAACTCATTTAGAGAAGGTACTTATGCTCCCGAAGCAGAAGCTGCGCTTGCAAATGCACTGAGAAGGGAGGGCTCGTTAACCACCTCCACGCCAGGACCGGTGTGCAGGGCGGTGCAGCAGCACCGTGGCACCGGGGTACCTGACACGAGACGAAACGAGGCGTGCAGCAGCACCCCTGCCCAGAGCTGGCGAAGCCCAGGCTCCGCTCCAGCAGCAGCTCCCTCCTCCGCTCCCGTGCCCAGACACCAGCCAAAGGACTGGCCTCCGTAACAAGGTGCATCCCCCCGTTCTCTGACATCGACCCGCCACATCACGCCGGCATTATCGGTACTGCGGCACACAGGTAACACCAGCAGTGATCGCCATCCACAGCCCTGAAGGGAAAGGCTGCGTGACAGCCTCAGGCTCCCCGCACTCACCCGTAGCATGGTGATCATGGAGGGGTCTCGGAGACGGCCGTCCTCATCCTTCAGGTTGTATCCTTCTGGTCTCTTGTCCCGCTCACTGACCTTCCATAGCTTCACAGTCTTATCTGGGGGCAGGAGAGCAGAGCGTTACGGCTGGTGCTCCCCAGCCGCCCGCGAACAGACACACCGAGGCCACGACGGTTGGTTTAACAGCAGCAGCACCGGTGCTGGCAGCAGGTGCTGGGAGCTCTGCACGGCTCTAAAGCTCATCAGGCACCGGGTGTCACAAGGTAAATCCAGTGTGCAAGGAGTGGAGCAGCAATGGGCGACTGGCGGCTCCAGCGTGCTGGCTGGTACAGCCGCACTGCAAAGGAGCAGCGCTGGTGCGAGGTACACCCTCCCTGAAAGCTCTGGAAGGCAAAAAGGTGCCTGTAGCTCGCTCAAAAGTCATCCTGACCTTCCGCTCCCAGAACCTGTGCAGAGCCCGGCATTTACCAGGGACCGGAGGCAGCTCCGACCTCGCCTGCCGCAGCCCCTCATCCCCTCCTGGCATCTCACCCAGCCCGGGCCACGAAGCCCTGGGGAAGGAGCCCCAGGCGCACGTGGGTTTATTCTGAATAATGGTGTTTTCTTTCCTCTCTCCTGGCAGAGACTCCATCTGTAGTTTATCATCACTTCCACCAGGTTTCACACACAACCGCATCATCCATCTTCATTTTCTCCTTTACACAACAACTCCAATAGAGTGCCATTAATTTTGTTTTTATTAATGCACTTGACTTCAGGGGGTTTCTATATATAATGTTAGTTTAACAGTAAGAACAAAAAGAAACAGCATAACACAGGAGTATTTCTAAAAATCATTTTGATAACCTGCTAGCATAGGAAACACCATCCCAAATGGAAAGATAATATCCCTGTTAATCAAAAAACTATTTAAAAACTCAATTAACAGAACATTATGCTCTATAATTAATCTTCATTGCATTTCAATGATTCTCCCCCCAAATGAGTTTAATAAGTCTTTGAATTTTATTACAATGATCAATAGAGTCAATTCTAAAATACAAAGTAAGTTGGTTATAGAAGATAATTAGACCCCTCCTTTTCCCCTGAAGTAATTAAGTCACATCCATCTTAAGGTCCCATTCATCCCAAGTAATATTCCTGGATCCTCCTGATATTTATCTGAACGTAACTTGGAACTGCTGAGCTGAACGCAGCTGCAAATTGAAACAAATCAGTTGCAGTTTTTCTTAAAAATAATAAGAAGAGTATTAAAAAAAAAAGAGTTCCCAAGACTCAAAAAAAAAAAAAGCTGTCAGCAAGTTGTCAGCAGGGGGAAAGGCTGCTCCCTCGCAGGGAACGGGTGCTGTGAAGGACAAAGCCTCGTGCCCGGGAACTGAGCTCTGCCTGACACTTTTGGACCCGTTCCTGCTCCCCCGGTTACCCTGAAGGGAGTCGACAGTTTTTTAACGTATATTTTTCCCAAAGAAACACCCCAGGGAGGGCCCCGTCTGCCTGCTGGGCCCAGGGAGCTGCGGCCGCGCCGAGGCGGCGTGCTGGCAGTGCTGGCCATGCCCAGCCGGCCCGTGCTGCCCGCGGCCACGTACCGTTGGTGGAGAGCAGGAAATAGGCTGCGTTTTGCTGCGGGAGCCATCGTATCTTATTGATCTTCTCCTCTATCTCCAGGCTCTTCAGGTAATCGAACTCCGGCTCGTGGCTCTGGAAGGTGCTGTAGACATTGTACTCTCCCCGGCGGTGGGGCTGGTTTTTGCTCTGCAGGAAGGGGAACGGAGAGGAGTTTGAGGCACAGGGAGCAAGAGAACATTTTCTGAAGGCTCTCTGGCTCTCTAAGGTTTGTAAGGTGATGGCGAGCGCCTGCTCGCGGTGACGCACCGCGGGTCTGAAAGCCAAGGCATGGCCTCTCCTGGCGTGGCAGCTCCTACACACCGCTGTGCTCGGTGGGAACAGAGTGGGAACGCAGCAGGAATGGAGGGGGAATGGAGTGGCAATGGAGCGGGAATGCAACGGGAGCAGATCGGGAATGGAGCGGGAATGCAATGGGAGCAGATCGGGAATGGAGCGGGAATGCAATGGGAGCAGAGCAGGAACGAAGCCACCGCACTGCGCATCGCTGGCGAACGGCCGGGACCGAGCAGCAGCTCCCCGCGGAGCCGCCGGCAGCACACCGCCCGCACGGGACAGGCAGCGCCTGCCCCGCAGGGGAACAGACACAAAGCAAGTAAAACACACCCAAGAACTGGACACAGTCTGCAGGAATTGATGCTGAGTGCCACGGCTCAGACTCGTATCGTGTATCTGCAACTCCCACGCGGTGACCCACCCACCCCTGCTTGAACGGGGCGGAGGTAATTAAATGAGAACTATGGCGGAGATGAGCTGCCCGCACGCAAATGATGGTTTGGGCCAGCAAAGCCCCACTCGGCCCCTGCGGTGCAGCCCTGCTCCAAAGGAGCTGAACAGAATACACCTGGTGTGACGCGAGGAACCCGAAAGTTCCAGAAAAGCAGTAGAATAATGAAATGAGAGAGAAATGCAAACACAACGACAGCAAAAACAGCTCCCGTCGGCTCAGACCCGGCGGTGCCGCGTGCACCGTGCCAGACCCGCTGACTGGGACGGTGGTGGAAACACTGGGGACCCTCCCGGGCAGGGGTGGCAGCTCCCCTGGCCAGGCTGGCTTTGCCCCTGGCAGCGCAGGCGCCGGTGCTGCAGGCCGAGCCCTCGCCACTCCTGAGGGACGCCGGGCAGACCGCAACCTCCAGAAGAGTTTGTTAAAATCTCCCGGGTGAAGCGTGTCGGAAGAGGAACGTGACTGTTTCATCCGCCTGTGTTTTCCGGGCAGCTTGGCAGTGTGAGAGCGGTTTTGGGAGAGGTTTAGCTAGGAGGCGGACACCCGCTCACACGCGCCGGCCCGATCCAAGCTACGCCTGGCTGCAGAGAGCTGCAACCAGAGCAGAAGGATGCAGGAAACGCAGCGTGGGTTTGGAGGGTGCTTTACAAGATGAAATCTGGTCCTGCTTATGTTAATAGCTGCTTTTCAGTTCGGAGTCTGCCAGGAGAGACCTGAGGTTAGGAGTGACACGGACGGATTAGGAAACAGCGGGAAGCTTCTCTTAAAAGGATAAAATGGGCATTTTGCATTCACTGACACTTACCTCCTGCTCACGCTGAAATATTACAACACGGCCCCCCTTGTCCCCTGTTGCTAGTAATTCTCCAGTGTGGTTGAATTCTACTGTAGAGATGATGTCAGCTGGAAAGACAAAGACAATTTAAGTAACCGCAGATTGGCTTTCACAGGCACCTAGAAAGCACCATTCCCGTACAGCTGCACGCCATGTCAGTGGATCTCCGTAAATCTGTTTTTCTATTGTCTAGAGTAACAATGGCCATGGCATTTTGGAACTTTGCTGTCAGGAACCACTTGGCACTGCTGCTGTCCTTCCCCTGACCTGCGTATGCCAGGTATTTCCATCTCTGCGCTGTTCCTGCGCCAAACGCAGCCTGGGAACCGCTGGCAGCAGCAGGGGCGCGGAGCTGGGTGGCATGGTGCAGCACGGCACGGCACGGCACACTCTCCTTCCACTCTGCAGAGCTGCCCCCCCCCACTCTGGGAGATGTGATCGATCCCTGGGGAGGGCTCAGTGATGCCCTTGGCCCTGCACCCACCAGCAGCACCCGTGCAAGGGGCCGGCTTTGCTCCCCTCCGCCCCCGGGGAGGTGGTTTGCCCTCGCCCTCGGAGGAGCAGGCAGGTGGAGACACCTTTGTACTCGCCACCCGAATGCACCAGGCAGAGCAGCCGGGGTCATCACATCAACTCTGCCACTTTCCTCTGCCCGTTGCTGAATCCCCCATCGTCTATCAAGGTAAATTAAAGCGACACCTCTCAGTCCTCTGTCACCCAAAAGCCACCCTGCTCGCTCCGCTCCTCTTCCCCACAACGCGAAGTGCCGTCACCAGGAGGCAAAACCCCGGAGCGGGGACGGGTGCTCGGCACTGACAGGGAGAAGCGAGGAAACACTCCCAGACCTGCAACTTGTAAACGCTTTAATCTCCAGTGTTTACCCTTGAGGCAAAGCAGGCAGGAGAGCTGCTAATGATTGGATTTATTGGGTCTAATTTTAGAAGAATGTCAGAGGTTAATTCCACGGCAATTACTGCCCAACTGGTGTTCACCCGCTGCCTGGAGCGCAGCCCTCCGCCGGCACGAAGCTGGGGAAGGGGAAGAACAACGCAGCCCCGGAGACCCGGCGCTGGGTACAAGATTGATTTTGCAATGAACGGCACTTAGCTACGACAACAGCCAGCTCACTCCTGCCACGGCAGCTGACAGCATTTGCATCTCTTTTCCCTCCCATTTCTGCAGCCCACCCGTACCGACAGGGCTGCGCAGCCCACAGCCACAGCCTCCGCAGCGCTGGGAAGGGGCAGAGCCCCTGTGCCGGCTGCGGCTGCAGACACCGGCCGCGCACTCAGGCCACCGGCGCCGCCCGGACCGTGGGCACCGGCACCCCGGAGCCCCCTGAGCACTGTGCTGACTTCTCCTATCACCTCTGCCATGTGCCAGTGGAGAAAACATCCGAACCACACAACCTGAATTGTCCCTGAATTGTCCCTTCTTCCTCCTAACGATTCTTATCCCTCGGATATGTACCCAGAAGTTTCCACGGCAAATTAGAAGAGACAATGAAGAAAAGGCCATCCACCCAAATTCAGAGACTGGCGCTGACTTCCGCAGCTGCTGGGAAGGCTTCTGACGGTCTCCGTCTCCCGTGATGTCACCCAAGACGCCACCCACCGAATGCACGCCTGCGCCACGGCGTCTCCCAGACGAGGCATCTCAGAGCCCCTTCCATGGCCACAGGCTCCCCCAAAACAACACGCCTCCACCCCGGGATGGTCCCTCAGACGAGAAAAGTTGACTCCAGGAGTCTGGGAGTTAGAACAGCCCCCCAGCAGGCAGTGCTCAGCCAGTCACCCTGCCCAGGCAGTGCTGAGCACTCACCAGCACACACCGCGCTGCTCACCGGTGCACAGCCCTGCTCACCGACACACCCCTCGCTGCCCTCAGCCCGCCCGCAGCAGCACCCCGGGCTCGGCACACCCAGTTAGGCAGACAGCCGCCAAGCCTCAGCTCATGCAGGCTTCGCCATGGGCATGAGTTGTGTCTCCTGAGCCATGTCAAGGGGGAACCAGCCCTCCAGCACAGAGAAACCCGGACACAAGACCATCTACAACTTATTCATACTGTCCGCCACTCTGTGTCCTCCCGGGAACACCCCTGTTCACTCTCTGGTCCCCTCTGTCCCCATAGCATGCAAGGGGCTCACACGTCTGCTGCGTTGTGAAAATCCAGATGGCTGCAGGCGGGTGAGTGATGAGCTCCGGGCTGCTCCTATTAACACTTGTGCATCTTCCCCACATTGTCCCACCTCTCCAGCATGAAGCAGATTTGCAGCGACACACAAATGCATTCTGAAGTTCATCGCATTTAATTTACAACACTTGGTTGCTGTGAATAGATTTAGGGAGACAGTTTCACCGCAGATGGAGATGGAGCTGCAGAAGCAAAACCCCAGAGGCCAATGGGAACACCCCCGTCCTGCCGAGCAAGTGGAAAGGGGTCTGTGTGCTGGGGGCTGGACTGGCTGCACTGAGCTGGGAAGCTCTAAGGTGAAGCACTCTATTCCTTCGCATGGAGCCCTTCGGCCTCAGACTGCCTCTGTGGGCAGCAAACTCTGCCAGAAAGGTTTTAACCATCTGCTACTATCACTACTAAAAAGGCTGGAAGGGCTGAGCTGCGCTCTCACTTATCCCCGTGAAGCACCAGGCTAACTGCGGCGGAGCTGCCTGCAGTGCTGGGCACAGACAGCGTCTGTTAGGGATTTCGGTCTTTCGGGGTTAAAGCCACTGAACGTGTCTTGAGCTTCATCAGATCACCCGTTCTTCCTCCCCAGGCTGGGTTTGAACTGTTGGTCAAATATCATTCCCATTTTGAAACCGGAAAATAGGCCATGAAAGGTTTTCAGGTGGTTTTTTTCTGGTTCCCTTAGGCCATGTAATCTACACACACCCTTGGTTGCTTCTGCTGTTGCTCCACGCTCTTTAAAACCTCTTTTAACAGACCACGTCTCTGCCGATAGGTTCACAATGCATTACTGCAGCGGACGACATGATGTACAGCCTCTACATCCCCATTCTGCATCCCACACGGCCAGGGGGAGCCAGGCGCTGCCTGCGTGCCCGTGACTTCCCCGTGCTCTGTGCAAGGTGCTTCCCGCCTCTGCACGGCTCCTGGGCCGAGCCGTAACACACAGACGGGTCCCTTGGTTTCGGCAGAACGA
Organism: Psophia crepitans; assembly: GCA_013399095.1. Lineage (NCBI taxonomy): Eukaryota > Metazoa > Chordata > Aves > Gruiformes > Psophiidae > Psophia > Psophia crepitans. Next base: position 473,215 of record VWZZ01004457.1, on the reverse strand, counting down.
AAAAGGCGATCAACAACGTGCTCCCACAGCACAGACACCATTTCGATGCTGTTGTTAAAAAGCACCTCCTATAAAAAGACCAACTGCACCCAGTTCTTTAAGCTTGGATTTGCTCGACCGACAGGCCAGAATGGCAAGGACCTACCAAGTCCCTTGTGTGAGGGAAACTTCTGCAAAGAGGCTGCACTGAAGCTGGAACCTCGGAAATTAAACATCTACGAACGAAACACCCACCTGACACAGCTCGCTCTCAGCACATTCGGCGCGTGCCTCCCAAAGGGCAGGACAGGGACGTCTGAGCATCCGTTAAAGGTTGGCAAGAAACACCCAGACAGGGCAAATCCCAGCCACGCTGCTGCGAACCTGCCAGGCTCGCTACAGCATTTGACGACCCTGCAGAATCAGAAACCAATTTGCAATTTCAAGGCAAGGACGCTGGGTCTAACAAATGTAAGAAAAGGCATCCCCCTGAAAAGTTACGCCAAAAGCCACCTCCATTCTTACAGGTCACTGTGTCCACAGCTGCAGACCGATGCCACAGCCAACGCCAAACGTGCTCACACACTGAGAAATGACATTTGGAACCAAATCTGGCTCAGCAGCTCAAGCTAAGCCCCAGTTCAAGCAGAAGTTTTCATTCCTGTAGCAGGTGACCTCCACCCTGGTGAGCATTGCTGCGATGTCCTCAGCCCAGCCTGGCGTCAGCAGAGGTGTCACACGGGGAACGCGCTGGGGACAGACCTGGAACAGAAGCTGCAGCAGCAGCCGAGAAGCGGCAGAGGCCACGGCCAGGCAGTGTTAATGTGCACCTCACGCGCAGTGGGATTTTTTCCTCCTAAAATTCCTCAGTTGAGAATGTATCTGTTTTGCACTATTTAACCTTCTCCATCGCCAGCTGCTGGTTTTAGGTCATTCACTTTTCAATGAATTAAAAATAACTTTCTGTGCTGCACTGAGACGTTTTTCAGACGGCGCCTGCTACCTAATGCAACACCTTGTCAGCAGAGCCATCTCAAACACCACGAGGGTCCTCGCGCCCCCCCGGCCCCAGCACCCGTTTGGTCAGCCCCTGCAGGGAAGCGGGATGAGGTCCACCGAACCTCCCGGGCCTCCCAGACCAACCGCTCGCTCACGCCTGCCATCAGGATTTCAGACAAGGATAACAACAGAGTCTGGCTAACACCACACTTCCCTACCTAAGAAAAACTAACAATTAAAATCCCCTCCCATGACCAGAAGTGTTCAACCCAACCCAAAACCCACCACTGTGGACAGGAGCATCACCCCCAGGTACCCCTGGGCTGGGCTCTGGCTCTTCTCCCTGGTCTCCGGGCAGTGACAACAGCCTGGCATTGCCCAGGAAAACATCCCCGAGGGGTAACACGGAGGAGTCTTTAAAAGGTTACGATCCAGGAGCACAGTGCGGCATCAGAGCCCTTTCAAAGATGTCTCTTGACAAACTTGGGCTCCTCCAGAGCCGGCTGGTCCGTCACGGGCTGCTGCCAGCTCATCCCCACCCACTGCACTTGAGAGACACGACAGGGTGATTATTAATTAAAATTCACATGTATTCACATTGAAATGATCAATAATTTATGCCCATTTCTCCTAAGGTTCCTACAGCAATTTTGTGCCAACAGAAAGGAAAAAAGCTTCTATCTTTTTTTGCTTTTTCATTTCCTTCATCACCTCCTACACGCTCAGTGCCCCGAATGCGGGAATTTAAAGAAAACAGTTTCCATGGAGACCCTCCCCTCCACCAGCACCACCCATCCTCCCTTCCCTCAGCATCAGTGCTCCTTCACGCTTTCATGCTAAAAATATTGAAGATGGGATTTGATTTCCGCTGTAGCAATACAGTTTTATCAGAAAAATTGGAAATTTGTAATACACATACACCCCCCTCCCCCTCTGCCGGTGTGCAGGGAAGGCGTGCTCTCGGCGAGGAACCGAGAAACGAACCCGATATTAAAAAGACAGATGACAAAACCAGGGGAGCGGGAGCTGGCGCTGAGCCCGGCATCCCCAGGGCAGCCTGACCCGCAGCGCAGAGCCCACCAACGCGGGGGCCTGGCTGCCCCGTCCCCGCTCCCGGTGCATCCCGCCTGCCCCCACATCATCCGCAGCTCTGAGCGGAAGGGCCCCGATGCCGCGGGTCCTGGCAGGAAGGCCATGGGGACACCACACATCCCACCACACGTGCCAGGAGCACGTGCCCCCACTCGCACAGGAGGACACCCACGGTCCAGCCTGCAAGGTCCACAGCGCAGCAGGACAGCCGTCAGCCTGGGGACGGGGCACCCTGGGCTCAGACCCACAGGGCAGGGGGGTGTCCCCAGCCGCACGGGGGCTCTGCCCGCGGCTGCGTGCCCCACTTCACGTCAGCCAGCACGGCGGCTGCAGGACAGCGGCTCACGCTCGGCACCGGCCGGGCAGCCCGTGCCTCCCCCGACTGGCACAGTTTGCCAGGCCTGCCTTGCACTGCAGTGATGGGTTTTTCCAACTTTCCTCCGAAGCTGACCAGTTTCCAGGGGGGCAGAACGATTTTACCCAGGGTGGGATGGTGCAGCCCACTGCACGCCGACAGATCCCGTTGCAGGACCAATCCGACAGGCTGTGAAGAGGTGCTCTGCGTTGCTTTTGCAGTGCAGCAATCCAGGAGGAGGCTCGAAGTAGTGAAAGCCAGGGAAAAATCTGCGTGCAGGCAAGGATACCCCTGCCAGCCGAGGTACGCGTATCACAGCAGCCTTTAACATCCAGAGCTTTAGAATCCACGATTTTTCATCAGGCTTTCAGAAGAGTACTTGCACCGTGCTTACAACTACAGGCCGTGCTGGGTGACCCGGCCGGGCAGGCTGGTGGGTACGGGCTGCTCGGCGCTGCCCGGCGTGGGGCGCGGGCACTCCCCGGCGCTGCTGCCCAGACCAGCTCCGCAGCCGGGAGCGATGTCGGCAGAGGCTCGTTCCGGGGCCTGCAGCGCGTCGCTGGCACTGGCCTCATGCTCGCTGCCAGAAGGTGTGCCGGAGCGCTGTCAGCTTAAAGCAGGCGACGTGTGAGTCGCTGCATGACAGTGTCTTCCCCGGTCGCCTCTGCTCCCACGCCTTCTGCACCCTCGAGAGTCACGCAGCCTTCCCGCGCACCATCTCCGCCATCCGCAGGGCAGGACCTTGACACACGCACAAGTATTTCTGCAAAGCTTAGGTCTCTGCAAGCCCCAGAGAAACCCCCTTACAGGCAGGAAGAGCATTACTATAAGCACCATTATGATAAATTTGCTACAGTGGGAAGACCACAAACAGCAAACTTGGTGTCTGAGGGCCACAAATGAGTCGCTCATACAGATGCAAAACTAGCAATTTCAAAGCCAGCAAGACCCAGAGCTGATATCTCCACCTTGCTACGCATGGTTTCACCCTAAAGCTCATCTGTTCCTACCAACATCTCGTGCAGCCTGCTCATCCGCCCCAGGCACCGGTATTGGAGAGCTGGCATGTGCTCCAGGTCACCGTCGCTCGGTCACCGTTGCTCAGCCCCTCACACATTCCTTCCCCTCCAGCGGCTTCCCCAGTGGGACAGGTCTGTTCTGGGGTGGGTAGCGTGGGCAGGCTGTGGCTGCCCATACCCATGCAGGACCTGGAGCTGTGCAGGTGACACCCTCTGTCCAAGTCCTCCCCTAGTTCCTCAAGGGTGGAGTTTCGGATGGCACCACACACAAAGCCTCCAACTCTGCAGGTGATAACAAACAGGAAAGCACCATAAATAACAGCAAACCAGGCTGCCAAATGAAGAAGGATTTACATCATTCAAATCCCAGGCCGTAAGTTGTCAAATCCAGTTTAACGCTGGTAAATTGGGATAATAACTCACCACAAACACGTCTGTCCTTCCCCTCAGAGCGAGGGCAGAGGGGAATTTGCCAAGCGGACGGGGATGCTGCCCCTGACCAGGAACACAGTGAGGTGTTACAGGGAGACCCCCCCGCCCAGCCCACTGCCCAGCTGCGATGGAGAAAGCAAAAGGGATGTGATGGGTCCTGTGCAATGGAGAATAAATCTACATCTGAAACCATTCAGGCAGATGAAGAAAGCACAAGGAGGTCATGAAAAATTAAAGGGCTTGGGGAAGGACCTGAAAGACACAGCCATGTCTGGCAATGGGGGGCCAGACCACGAGCCCGCCCCAGGGCCCTCTGACGGGGCTCTCGGTGCGGGCAAAGCACCATCTCTGCATCCCACCGCTCCGTGGCAGGAGGTGGACCCCGAGCTCAGAAAGGGGTTTCAAGGAGGACACAAACCCTCGAGTTCCCAAACAGTGACAGCCGGTGGGTCTTACCTCACTCAGGAAATGGTGAGACTCTGCATTTCACTGTTTAAGAGATCCCTTTGGGCCCCCTTTCTGTCTGCCTCTCTCAAAAAAAAAGACACAGCAGGGTGTTTTCTTTTAATAACTCTGACATGCTATCAGCAATAAGGAATTCAGGCTGCATTTCAGAGCTTTAAATGCAGACCTGTGGAGTTTTGATGGAGAGTTGTGAAATACCAGCCTGCGGGCTTGAACGCTGGGAGGCACTTTAAAAGGAACCACAACCTGCTCTCACTTTCGTAAATTCAGACTTACAAAAGAAAAAACCCAACCCAAACCCAACCCAACCAACCCCAGCCCAGTCCCAAATGCAGACAGGCCAGCCGTGCCTTTCTGTCCCGGGTGCCAACTGGCCGACAAACGGAGAACGCTCCTGGGGCCAGCCCCTCCCGGTCTGCAGACAGCGGGGGCCTCTGCATCAGGAAGGCGGCGGAGGAGTTGTGCGGGCCGCTTCAGGGACGTGGCAGCTTTACAGGTTCACCTCTTGGGTGGGCAGCCAGGGCACCCTAGAAACACTTCCCACGACATGAAGCCCCCCGGCAGCTCCAAGAGCAGCACTGGCAGCGCCGGCTGCAGGCGGAGCGGGACCCAGCCCCGCGCTCCCCCAGCGCAGGCGGCAGCCCACGGCAGAGCCAGACCCCCGGCCTCCACCCGGCAGGCAGAGCAAGAAGCTCCCCCAAAGTCCCGAATGCAGCGTTCTTCCCTGCCTGTGAAAAAGTGTTGGCGAGGAACCAAAACAAGGACTTCAGGGCCCCTCGGCTACACCAAAGACGGGCCGCAGGGGAAAGCCTGGGCAAGGCTGCGGAGCTGGACGGGCACAGGGCAGGGTCACCCACGTCCCACCAGAACGGGGCGAAGTGCGATTCACAGGGTCACGCAGGGCTGAGCCCGGGCCATCGATCCTCCCCCAAATCGGGTGGTCCACAGCAGGGGGAGCAGGCGGGACGGGGACAGCGGAGGTTAAACTGGGATCTGATGGCACGCAGAATCACATGTGATTGATCTGCATTGATTTTTCCCTGCTGAGGTGAATGATAGCCTGGCAAACAGAAATCAATTCCACTGCATTAAGCCCAGTAAGGATCTGGTAGCAGCAGCAAAACGCCCTGACACCCCACTGCTCGCCACCACCACCCACCGCAGCACAGCACCTGCGCCTGCCCAAGCCCCCGTCCCAGACGGGCCAGGGCTGCGGGGAAGCGGAGAGGCCGGGCTTTGCGGAAAAATCCTGCAGCAGAGCACCTCCAAAGCCTGGGGAAAGCCCCGGGCCCCTCCTCAGCCCCATCGCAAGTCCTGTTTTCTGCAGGGGTCAGGCTGGAATCATGGCTCGGAGTCAGACCTGGCAGCTTCGGGGAGGGCTGGACGTGCTGCTGAGCTCTGCCGCCCAGGCGCGGCGTCTCGTCGCAGCGATGCGATGCTGCAGAGCTAGCAGCAGCTGCTACTCTTCCCCAAAATGGAATAACTCTCCTAGATTTAAGTGCTAAAAATATTGGCACATTCAAAATTTCTCTGCCCTTGTTACAGCAAAGAAAAATGTAGTGCTGCCAACCTAGATGAAAGAACCTTCCACCCGGCGGCTCCCCCAGTGCATCTCCGCAGCACCCACCACTTTCACAGCGCCTAAATGGAAGAATGTGGATTTACTTCTCTCCCATCGTCCTCGCAAGGTTTAAGGCACTGTAACTGCTGGAAATGAGAGTGCGGGAGGAAGTAACGTCATAGAAGTGTTTACCACAAGGGCACATGGAGAGCAGTAGCTCTCACGGTTGCAGGCGCCCGGGTGCGTGGAGCAGCACTCTGTCCCCGTCACACAGGACGTGTCAGCCGCGACCGAACGCTCCTCCGGAGCTGAATGCCATCAGCAGAAACCATGCAGCTTCAAAATGCGACGGGTCAGTTCGTCAACAGAAGCAGAACAACAAAATAGAAAAGAAAGCCAACCACGGCTTTCAGCCAGATCCATAACTCTGCGTGGCACCCGACAGAAGGATTTCCTTCCCACCCTGGCACGTCCTGACTTCAGGGGGCCCTGTCGCAGCTGACTGTAAGAGGCACAGGCGGTGAAGAACTGGGCAGGAGCCCCCATCTCAGGGCAGTTCCGGGACCTCCCCCAGCGTGGAGCAGGAACGTGCTGGAAGGCGAAGGTGGTCCTGGGGCTCCGCTGTCCCTCGCCCTCCCATCCGTGCGGGGACGAGCAAAGGGCACAGTGGAGAGGGAAGAGAGGAGGTGGAACAGCGAGGGGTGGGGGGTTCTGCCCACATGGCAGGCTGTGCGGAATCTCCCACCCCTGTTAGCACGCTCATGTGCCGCAGGGGTGGGAAAGACCTGCTGTGCTCCGGGTGGGAACACCCAGATCCCGACAAGCCCAGGGAAACCCGTCCTGCAGGGAAGGGCCGGGCCCTCTGAGGAGCCGCTCGCAGCTTCGGCGCTGCACTGGAGCAGACTGCGGACGCCACGCTGCAGCAGCCACGTGCCGTGCCCCAGGGAAGCGTGTTCAGAACACGCTGGTAGTTTTAGGTGGTAGCTCTGGGCAAGAAGTAGAAAGGCAGAGGCCGAGGGCCAAAAACATCATGGTGAAGGCTGGCACAGACAGTGAAATCCCCTCCGCTGGGCTCGCGTTCCCCTTCTCCTGGCCAGAGGCAAGTCCCTTCGTTAACTGGACACGCTCGCTGCAAGCCGATGAGGAGGCTAACAGGGCAGGGCAAAGCTGCGGGGCTGCTTTCGGCCAGGCTGCCGCCTCCCCCGCCCCGGCAGCACCGGCAGAGGGTCAGCCCAGCCAGCGCCGAAACGCCTGCGCATGCACTACGAACACGCGCTGCTCGTGGATTGGCACGTGCAACGGAAACCTCCTCTTTCAGCATTAAGATGCGCAACTCGTTAGCGCCTGGATTAATGACAATTTTTAATTGGTCAGGCTCTGAAAACCTTACCGAGCTGTTACACATTACACCTGTGATGGCGGAACTGCGTGTTAATCAAGACAATTAGCGTGGGACCCAGAGAATCTCTCTACCAGTGCAAATAATCTTCTCACTTTCAGAGGAAAATCAGCAGCTGCTTCACGGTGCCCCAGAGCACCTCGGGTCACAGGGGACCCAGATCAGCCTCTGCCAGCTGAGCGGGTGCTTCCCGGCCACGACAGTGCAACCTCGGCTGCAGGGACTGGCTCCCACCCCCACAAAGACCCCCCGGCCCCCGGCCGAGCAGCAGGATGGGCCGTGCCCCATGCGAGTGCCTGCGGCCCCTCCTGGCCCGGGAAATAGTGAGGGCCGTTTCTGGGCCCGTCGGCCCGGCACCAGGCTAGCACCGTCGTCCTCCGAGAGACGGACTTCAACGCGCACAAAAGCGGGGCAGGAGGCGGCTCTGCCACCCGCGGAAAGCAAACGTGCAGGCGGCTCTGTGCGTGATGGAACAGATTTAAAGATGCCGCCTTAATAATCCTCATCGTGGGGGACAGGCACACTCTAAGAATGCTTAAGATACAGACAAAAAATGCTCTACGGAGGGTGGTGATTTCCAGGCAAACAAAACCTGTCATGAATTGTGCAACTACTAAAATCCATAATTTCCTTCTCTTTTTACTGTTCTTTTCTACATGATTCCTCTTGCATGCACACGTAAGCACAGCCTTCCGTTACATGCCGACGTTTCTACTGTTAAAGGGGATCAGGGGACCGGTGCCCGAGAAGTGATAAGGTCTGAGAGCAGCCTGCCCACACCCCCCGCAGCCGCCCGGTGCCAGCACCTCCCCGCAGCCCCCGCGCCCCCAGCCAGACACTGCGCTGGCTGCCGGTGCTGTGCCGCTGAGCAGGCTCCTGCTGCCAGGAGCATCCCCAGACGACTCATCCGACTGTACTCCGTGTCTTGGCTCGCTGCAGAATTTACGTTGCCATCCTTTGCCAAGAGACTTAGAGGCACACGAGACAGAAAAACTCCTCAATATGGCTGATTTGGGCTTAGGAATAGTAATAGAAAATCCGAATCTCCCTGCAAAAATATACTCTTAAAATAAATCAGACTGAGCAATGATCAAGTCCTCCACTTCACCCTTTCCATGCCAACATCTTTAAAACCTCTAAGGATTTCAACAAGCCTCGGGCTTTCTACCAGGTCTGCCACGAGATCGTCTGGGCACTTCTCATTCACGGGCACAAAGGAAGAAACAGTGCAGAAAGGGGTCTGGTTTCCAGGCACCTCCTGAAAATCTGCAGTTTCCAGGGACATCTCTGGTTGCTGGAACCTGAACAGTTGACACAGGAAACACAAATTCAAAGATATTAACAATACTAGTAGTTAACAATAACCACCTTTGTATTTAAAAGATCTTTCTCTTCAGCAGGAATATAAAGATTGCTTTTCTAGCCAGATCAACATCGCAGTGACCAGTACAGCAACCGGCTCTGACCGTCAGTACGTACACGTGCTCTCAAGACACTGCCCTGCAAACCCAGGAAACCCCAGTACATGTATACTGCTGTTAAATCATTATTACAGCAAAAGGGTCGGCGTACAGACACCAGGATGGATGCTTTGCCAATATGCTCAGTGTGCCATGCAGTCTGTCTTTCTGGTCATCTTGCTGAAGCCATCTGTTAGCTTATCAGCAAAACCCATTGATTTTTTAAAAATTTTAATTAGAAGTACCCAAATGTCAGCTAAGTGCGTAAAATTTGGAAGCAGCAAGCTTTCCTCTCATATATAGCAGCTGTTTTCAGCTTATGACCAAAATTTGTTATCATCATGCACTGATGTCACTCTGTTTCATTATTCCAGTTTGGTGCCCCTGGAACCAGCACCTCGGCTGAACGCAGGCAGTGCCACGCGCAGTACAGAGACACACTACAGAGATTTCCGTAAGGTGCTCCGTAAGGAGCACCACTCACAGAGACGTATTGCATGAAGAGTCACAAAACACTGTACAAACATGGAGACCCACAGTAACAGTTGCACCAGTGAGCAAACACGGGCACGGGCTGACGAAATGAGCTGCCGGAATCCCCTAAGCCATACCCACCGGCTGGGCTACTTGGCGCGGGACTTTTCTGTTGGCCCCTCGCTCCCGGTTCCCTGACACCCAAACTGATACAGCAAGCGCCAGAACGGGAAAAGCACGGTCTGCTGCAAGGGCGTGCCCTGTGTAAATAGGGTGGACTCACTGCAGTTTTCATACAGACACCCAAAAACGAGAGCATCTCTTGGGCTGCTGGAGGTGGGCAGAGCGGGGGAGGCAGCGCAGAGGGAGAACACCAGTGGATCAGCGGTGAGACGCGGGTGGGCCCAGCACGCACCGGGAACGGGAGGAGGCAGACGGAGATGAACACCTTCTGCACAGAGCAGCCGAGCCTTCTTGGCCATAACCTGCCTTTGAAGACAGCATCCACGGGAGCCACGTGCTGATATCTGAAAGGATGTGCTTCGTATCCCCAGTCTGTATTTAGGGAAAGCAAACTCTGAAAGCTATGTACAGACAGTCCCTGGCATTTGCTGCTTAGATTTGAATTTAATCAGCTAAAGATGGCTTAATCCAACATCTGGGGCTATTACCAAGTAGGAAGGCATCACAAAAGGATTTATTTCATGTTGGACTCAAGCTGCTGCAGCCCAGCAGTGCTGGGTGATGCTGCTCGAAGCCCAGGGCTGTACCTACCCCACCAGAGCCACCCCATGTCCAAGCAAACATGGTGCTGAGGCCCTGGCACAGGGTGCCCCGAGAAGCTGTGGCTGCCCCTGGATCCCTGGCAGTGCCCAAGGCCAGGTTGGATGGGGCTTTGGGCACCCTGGGCTGGTGGGGGGTGTCCCTGCCCATGGCAGGGGGTGGCACTGGGTGGGCTGGGAGGTCCTGTCCAACCTAAATCAGCCTGGGGTTCCATGAAACAGGGCATTTCAACTTGACATCGGACACCACAGTGCCCCACCAAAAGCATTTCTCCTGGGTCTGTCCAGTCAAGTCCCATTGCTTGCAGATCCTTGTGCTCATCCTTCAGCCTGTGGCCCCCTCCCCAGGAGGCAGCACAGCGCACTGGCACCCACCAGCAGCCTCCTCAGTGCCTTCAGGGACCAGTGCTGCCGGGGGTTCTCGTGCCAGGACATGACCCATTCCCGCAGGCACATGACGGTGCTGCTCTCCAGGCAGGTGTCTGCCACAGGGCTGCTGGGGCTCGATGACGATGCCCACCATGGCCCCATTGCTCCTCACCCAGGGCCACGAACCCCTCCTGAAGCAGTGCAAAACCCACATCAACCCAGGGAAAGCTTGACAGAGCCTCTGCGTGGGGCCAGTCCACAACACACGTTTTGCTGGCTCAGTTTAAAACTCATCATAAACTAGATTTTCTGCCTACTTCAACGTTTCTTCCAATGGAAGCTGGATGTCTGTGCCATCACTTTCAATCTGCCCCTAGAAAAGCTCATCTCAAGACATTTTCCACTCAGTATTTTAATTAAACTTTTTTTCTTTCAATTTAGCATTAGGTTCATTAAGTGATATTCTGAGCCACCAAAATTAATTCCTTAAAAGTAATTTGTGCAGCAGCCGAAGGAGATTATAGCTACGAATGAGTCCATCCTTCGAACTTTGCATTTTTTGCTGGTATCAGTTCGCAGGGTGTGTGCAAACATTTCTGTACCTGGGAGCACTCAGCATCGCTCGGTGCAATGGTTCAGAAAATGTAACAGGCACCAGCCTCGGCAGAGCCCTGCCCAATTTCTGCGCGCAGCGGCAGCAGCTGACGGAATGAGGAACCTTTGGGGCGCCCACCGGCCACGGCACCCCACGCCGAAACCTGAAGCTGTGCCAGGGAGCACTCAGGCACTGCCCTTACCCTGGGGATGGCCCGTGATCTGTCCGAGCAAGAAAGCATTCTGTCTCTTGCTGGTAAATGACAGAGAGTAAAAAAATACTTGTTTTATAAATTGCAAGTGTAAACAACAAACATTTATTTCTGAAACCGATCAGGAATTTCACACGCACACCTGGGTGTACTGCTCTCCTCCTGGCTTAGGCAGGGATCTCTCACTCCGCTGGAATACCTCCTGCTGTCTGCCCACAGAACAACTAACCTCCTTGCCTCCCTGAGTGATACATCACCACTGAATCTGCACCTGAAACGGAGGGTCATGGTCATGCTATTTTTAGGATCTGCTAGGCTGTGATAACAAGAATTCATCTTTAACATGGGAGAACTAATATCTTTAAGCTTAAAGACATTCACAGTTGGATCCCAGCCCGGCTGCTAATCATCACCATCATCTGCAAGAAGTACGTATGGCAGAGCACTGACGGCCCCTTCAATAACACGAGACACGAGGTACCAGCTGAGCACTCTCCAGCAAAGCCTCTTCCTTAGCACACATCCCTCTGTTAATTTTTACTGAGTTAAGCATGCGAATGACCTGGGTTTCAGAGAGCTGAAAGAGTTAATATCCTCTGGAGCAGTCTGGAGCGCTCAGAAAGTTCCCCTGCTAACGTGCACCACGACAACTCAGGTTTCCCCGAGAAGCTGTGGCTGTCCCTGGCTCCCTGGCAGTGCCCAAGGCCAGGCTGGATGGGGCTTTGGGCAGCCTGGGCTGGTAGGAGGTGTCCCTGCCCATGGCAGGGGGTGGCACTGGGAGGTCCCTTCCCACCCAAACGAGTCGGGTTCTATGATTCTAACTTATCTGAGGGTTATGGTGGGGTGGGTGCTGTGTGAGCCGAATCACCCCCGCACGGGGACCTGAACTCTCTCCACCGCAGTGGCTGAGCTCCTTCTCCAGCAGACCGACCAGCCCCAACCGACCCACTGGCTCAATGCGCATTTGAGGAGGTCCCAACGCGAACACGCTCGCAGCCGTTCTCCAGGTGACCAGTTCAGACCAACTCCTCCCCGCAGAGTAAACAGGCTGCAAGGCATCTTGCCACGCCAGCACCCCACGCCAGCCATGCAGCCGTGCCTTGCACACTGACAAATTCAACCACCATCCCCTTGCTTTTCATTTTTAATTAATCACTCTAATGTTGATTTTGTCCTTTGGAATGAAAACTTATTTGGATTTATTCTAATCTATCTTTAGTGCAAACAGGCAGACAAACCTTGCTTCTTATCAGGAAATAAACTCCGGGATATAATAAGCTTCCAAATGGAAGCACGGACATTGATTAGATCAAATGAAAACCTCTCCTACTCATGTGGGATTTAATTAAGTTGATTCTGACAAGGAATTAAAGGCCTTTGCTGGGAGCTCTGTTTCTGGTGTCAGGGCTGCATCATTGAAACTACGCATAGTGCTTCTCGAGGCAGTATTAGTACTAAATATTTTGGACAAAATTGTTAGACTGAGATAATCTTGACATTGTTCATCTGCCACAGTGCAGGAACCAGAGTCGCAGTTGAACCTGGTTGTTCCCAGCAAGGCCTTATCATTAACACGGCAAAATTAACTAGAGTGCGTGGAAAACTGGTTTGTTTATCCTAAAGCTAGCAACAAACACAGAGACAAATACAGAAAATGATTCTGCACCACGACAGGGTAAGTGGTGCCAGAAAGCTACTGCTGGTCTAGACGTGGCCACTGCTATTCCAGAACATCCACGTGCAATCGAACAGCGATGCCGAAGCTTTCAGTGGAACACCCCATGGTCAGGGCTGCTCGTGCGCTACCAGTAACTCTGCTCAGACTGCCCGCCCGCCTGGTCTCGCCACGCATGTCCATGGCGAACGGGGGCTCTCGGCTCCTGCACCAAGACCACAACAGCTCCAGGGGCCACAGGCGAGGCGCTGGGCTGGGGGCCCCAGCACCACCGCTCCCCTCACTCCCAACCCTCTCAGCACCCCCCAAAACTCCCCTCATGCCCCACCTCAACCCAGCGTGGGGGCAGATGGCAGCGCTCCCCCCGGGTGAGCACCGCTTAGGGGCTGCTCAGGTCTGCAGGGTCACACCGCTGACGTTCAGGAGATAAGATTTAATTAATAATTTCCAGGCAGGGCAGAGCCTATGACGAGCACGTCCCTTGCTGTTCCCCACAGTGCCCAACGGCTCAGGGACAGTTCAGACCTCGGCCGGGCACAGGCCCACACCGATCTCTCATTCATGGTGCAGGCTACCAGGCAAAACCACCTGGACTTGGAAGTCCTTCCCAGCACGGCCACTGAAAACGGGGGGCTCTACGGATGTCTTTTTTTTTAAACAACCGTGTAATTTCCCAAGAGTCTGGGCCTTGTCACGTAAGAAGGTGGAGAACTATTTTTCTTCTGTTGTCCACACTTTGTTTGAACAAAGCTCTGGTTAGTGGTGAAGAGCGTGACTCCACAGCAGGTATATCACCGGTGAACAGCGCGGCACCGTCAGCAGGAACACAAGTCAGTTACCGACACGAGAGGAGCAGGTGAGTGTGAAAAGCGGCTCTGGCGCAGCAGGAGAAGGGTTATCGAGTGTGTCTCAAGCACCCACAGTCAACACCGAGCAGACACCACCACACAACCTCCAGCGACACTGTTCTCTTACAGACCATCTTCCAGAAATGGTTTCAAGGCTTTGCAAACATTAATCACCACCACACCTCTGCGAGGTAAGAGCGGGGTACCCCTCCCTACTCCTCCCCGGGCTGGCAACAAAAACACAGGTTACCAGTGTCACCAGACATTAGGCAACGCTGCTTTTACACGCCATCCGCGGCCTGACGCTAACCCAAAGACACCGCACTGGGCTTCCCTCCCCTCACACTCTGGTTCACCACCCAGTGAGTTACATTTTTTGAGTAAGGCCACGCAGCATGTAGAACAGATTTAAACCTGCCTTCAGTCTGAGTCACAGCCAGCTCTAGTTCCGCACTCCCCACCCAAACACCGCAGCGTCACCCACCTCCGGTGACTCCAAGCATCGCTGCCAGCCCGGCCAAGCCCTTTCAAGGCTGGCGGTGCCCAAACACTAACGAGTTTGGGACAGTCTCTGCCACACAGGGGTACAGGGGTCAGTACCATGACGGCTCACACATGCCCGCCCTGAGCGGGACGATGCAGTGTCCAAACGCCGCCCTCGACATCGGCTTATGCCAGCAAGGCGGATCAGCCGTTCCCAGTGACAGACGACATGCTGTCGGTGCAGCATCCTCCTTACACAGATTTGGTGCCTGCCTGGTACAGCCTGCATCAGGCGCAATTGTTTGTCCAGGCTTCCGCTGAGCGGTGACGGGAGAGCAGGGGAATCAACAACTGTCTTACTATTCTGGAGCAACGCTCTGGGCCCATCAGCAGGCTGCCGCTGCGGCTGCCTGCATGCCAGGCCAGACAGCGCTTCACCCCAGGGACAGGGGACGCTGTCGAGGGGGGGAAAAGGAGCAGTGTCGCTCCCCAAACGGCTGTTGCTGTAAAAGCAACCGCAGGACACCCAGCGGCTGGCGCGGTCCCGTCCCACGCGCCCAGGTGCAAGCCGAGGGTCATGGTGTGGATTTTAGCAGTTGTGCTGGGAAATGAAAATCTGGGGATTACTTAATGCAAAATGGAAAATGCAAACTGCACTGCGGGTTGTGAGCAAATGTTTGGGCTTTTTTCAGAAGGGGAAAAAGTGAAAATACTAATTAACCTCAGTTGTTGGAAGAGCGCCCTGCAGAAACGTGACTCAGAATGGGTCACAAATCATAAAATAATAATAATAATAAAAAAGCCACAATGCTCTGGGGACATTAAGCGATTACAGAGAGTTGTTATTTGGCTCATTTTCACACTTCATTAGCATATGCATAATTTAACAAGTGAACGTGCTGAGGGCTGGCAAGACATAAGAGCCACTTTCTTGAAACACGAACTGTAAATTGGGACGGCACTGTTAGATTTTTATTTTTTTTTAAATCATGATGGAAAAGCAACAGACATCAGTTCTTGGTCTTCAACAGCAGCAACCGATGTTCAGGGACCAAGGGTCAAGCAGAGAGCTGCCATGGAGGCAGCTTCTCCTTCAGACCAAGGCTCTAATGCAGCCCAGAGCACTCAGTTTTACAGGGCTGGGAGCTGCTTCAAAGCAATTTAACGTAGAATTAGATAAATCTAGGTGAAAACTGTGGCTTTCTACCAAAGAAAGTGTACACATTCTGCCAGTTAAGGAGGGACTTGGTGTTTAAGGGCTGTGCCAAATCAGCCTGTGTCAGAGGGTCCGGCTGCTCTAACACACCCCCCCCGTTTTTGCAACAGCAAAACGGACTGTGATACTGACTGTCAAGGCTGCTCCCATGGATTAATTGCTACTCGTAATGAACTAGTCCCCAGGAGCACTTCGGCCATAGGTACAGGCAGAGAGGCGGTCTGTCTGACACCCCACGCTCCCCCCGCACGTCGCCCTTCCAGTGGCGTGCCGTCTCCAACGCGTCCTTGATCGTAAGGTGTGAACCGCTGCGGTGCAGGTAACGGGAAATGCCATTGGAAGGGTGGGAGGGCTAGGGCTGGGTGGGGGCAAGCTCTCTGCACTGGGGCGCCCCTGGGTGCTGGTGCTGCTGAGCACGAGCTGCAGAGACAAGGGGGCTTGTGACGAGGGAGTGCTCCAGCCTCCCTCAAGCATTTTCTTTTCCTTTTCCACTTTATGGCTGAACAGGCCAGCTCTGGTTTATTAACACCTATTTTTAATCCTCTCCAGAGTGCTCTGTTTTACCAAACCCTTTATATGGGGCTCGGTTTCTCTGCCTTTGATCAGCTAATTGGCTTTCACCCTCTTTGATTCTTTTTTTGCTGCTTCCGCATCCAAATTCACTCCTTCACTCCCTGATTTCCCCCACCTTTCTCTACCCTCTTGCCAGGCCCCCACCTCTCCCCATCACTCTAGCCCACCCGCACCCAGCAGCAGGAGAACACCCATGTGCCGGTGCTGCTGACGGTGCCCCACAGCGCAAGGCTCCCAGGCACCAACTGCAGCTCCCACCTTGAGTCCAGAAAGGGCTTTGCACGAGGGAAGGGATTTGCACAAGACTTACTCCCGGTCAGGGAACCCGCCCGCAGCCCCCGCCCTGGGAGCAGGGTCTCTGCAGCCACCCGTGCCAGGGAGAGCAGCTCCCACCACCCCATCAGCAGTGGCCGCTCCCGTTCACCCAGTGTTCGCCTCAGGAGCAGCGGGAACAGCACTTCAGGAGAGGGTGGACAGACTTTTGGGGAGTTACTGACAGAGAAGGCGACCTTCCAGCTTCTCTCTGCAGTGAGGGACAAACGAGGGCAGGAAACAAAGATGGTTCATCTGTACCGAGACCGCTGCGTTTACATGAAGGACCAATGCCAAGGCGTACCAGACCGCGTGGGGCCCTGGGCTGCTGCCAGCCCTCGTTCGCACCACGGTGGCAGGCAGCCCGCAGGCAGCCTGCTCCATCAGCTGCGATGCTGGGGGAGCGACATAGCACCAAAGGTCACGCAGCCATTGGCCTGTACAAGAGCACCCCAGATAAGCAGCCCAGGGCACGTACTGCTCATTGCGGGGGTGCCCGAGCAAGTGGGGTCCCAGCCCTAGCTGCATGGAGCCCAGGGGCTCCTGCAGCACCCGAGGGGGCACGGCAAGAAAGGGAGACTCGGTGCAGAGAGACCTGCAAGCTAAACAGAAAAGGAGGGTTCAAATGGTGGAGACAGGCCTTTTGCAAAAGCAAATCTCTTGCTCCTTTTCCCCCGCAAGCTGCGGCAGCCGCATTTCCAACAACTGTTCCAGACTGTAATTTCTCCATGTTTTAACAGATGTTCTGTTTCTGAAACTGCAAGAGGATTTAGGACTTATGAATAATGCCATGAGGTCTGGGAGATGTTTCTTTATATGATTAACTGACCACAGGCCATTTGTTTTACAACAAAGATGCTCAATGATCCATGCACACAGATTTATTCAGACCCTGTCTATCGTAATGGTTGATGTCTCCCTGGTACCCCTCATTAGCATCCACGCAACGATGGGAGGGATGCAGGTCATGAGAGCAAGTCCCCGTTGCTCTCCATGATAGTCCATTAGCTAGGGCAGGATCGATCAGCAGGAATCCCAAGATCATGATGAGGGACCCTAACAACTGGCAAAGCAGATTTCACAAGTGAGGCAGGTTTGGTGAAGTCCAGCTTTCAGGGCACCCTTACCACTCTGCTGACGGGGGTATTTTTTGTATGTTTCACCTTCATTTCTGATTTTAGATATCATAGTATTTGCTGCAAAGCCAAGAGGGCAATCTCTCCACTACCCCACCGCCTGCTCAGTGGGCGCAGCCCCGATCCGCTGCCAGCACGGCTTGTCCCGCGCAGTGGGAGCCCGACGCGCTGCCCGCTACCCCACACGCCAGCAGCAGCGGCAGCCTGGCTAACGAGCCGCAGGAGCAACGAGGATCCCAGAGCGACAGGCAGTCTCCCAAATACGACGCAAGGCAAAAGCCGACCCTTTTAGCTACGAGTCTCTAGAGGTGACCAGTACCTGTCCAGGGCTGCAGTTAAAACAAACTGGGGGAAGCAAATAATATTCTTGCCATATCCGAACACGCCCTGACTTTGTTTGCAGCTGAAATATTGCTGCGCTGAGACAGCGTGTGAGAACTGGCCAGTGGATCTCACTCTAAATGAAAGCAGAACTGACAAATACACCTTAATTGTCCAAATTAAACAGCTGACGGTGAGTACCTGGCACCATCCAGGTATTTACTTTCCACAGCACTTGATTTTGAACCGTCTAAGTTCCAGGAAAGGCAACTGTTAACGGCTGCTGGAGAGGTTATTTTTACTCTGACTTTCACTCTTAATAAACACATAAGAAATTTTATGGTTATGAAAGAACTTTGAGTTTCTCCATCAAACAAAACACAGCAGTGCTTGGATGGCACTTAATGTTGTTTTGTTTTGCTGCACAGAAATAATGAGTGAGGATGCAGTACTTTGAAGGTGAACTTAAGAGTATGAGCAAAGCTACAGTGAGAGTAATAAATTATGCAAAACTATTTGTGCTTGGAATGTCGATGTTTCAAGATGATGCAAACAGGCACTTTTTGAACCTCTTCTAAAAACCCAAAGAAGCCTTGGGACCAAACCATATGGTTGAAGTCAGCTACCCACAGCAAGCTTAATGCTTCCACCAGCCAGCAAGGATTTGGTCAATTAGTTTATTAATGTGTTTACGCAAACACAGAGAAAAAAAAGAGTTGAGGAAAGTCTCCTTGATTTCTCTCTGCCAAACTTATTGATCACCATGGGGCTGAGAAAACGTTAACCTAAAAACCTCTAAAAAACAACCAGCCCGCATCAGCCCCGAGCACCCCGACAGGCAGAACTGACGACCCCACGGGTGGACGGGGCTCGAGCAGAGCTGTGTCTTACCAGAGGTCAAGGCGAACAGGGAAAATGGTCCCTTCCGACCTTGAAATCTATGAAATCTTCAGCGGAAAGCTGCCGTGTCAGTTACAGTTTATTATTATATATCCTTGGCTCAGAACAAGGACTAGCTAATCATACTAATTGCTTCTGCTTTGGGAACGGTCCCTTTACTCTTGGATAAAGGTGCCTATAAACAACCACGTTTCTGCCTGCGCAGGCTGTGGGTCGGGTTTTACATGCTCTGAGAAGATTAACTTTATTCCTAGTGAAGAATTTAATTACAGGAAGCGATTACCCAAGTGCTGCCAGCCAATACAGCTGCAGGACCAGCCGCTCAGGAGCGTGTGCGTGTTCCGTCCATGGGAAGCCCCAGAGTGGTGAAATCGTAGCAAAGCCATTTGGGTTCCAAGTGATACCAGCAAGACCTGGATCTCCACAGGCCAATTACAACATGCTGACTCAAGCACCATGCAGCAGGGCTGGAGAGGGGGGAAACCAATAAAAAGACAGCAGGGAACTTAAACTCCATTTTAAAATACAGGAATAACACCATTTTATAGGCTTCTTGTTTTCTAATTGCTACGCTGCAAAAATCAATGACTTGGGGAAAGTAAAAGAAACACATGCAGCAAACTGCTTGCAAATGCTGCTAGCCAGAAAGCAATGCTTGCCGATTAACGTAAATATTGTTTTCCTCATCTTTCGGAGGGGGATGGGACAAAAGAATGCCTTGAATATTTCCCAACTGCTTCAACATTTTCCCCTACAGGTTAGTAACTGTACCAGCAGCTATTTGCTAAGCAAGAAAAAACCTGCAATTAAATATACCTAAAATAGCCTTCCAGCCTCCGAATCGCACTGCCAAGAGTGTAACAAAAGCTAAATCTGACAG
Organism: Psophia crepitans; assembly: GCA_013399095.1. Lineage (NCBI taxonomy): Eukaryota > Metazoa > Chordata > Aves > Gruiformes > Psophiidae > Psophia > Psophia crepitans. The sequence continues at coordinate 453,679 of VWZZ01004457.1, read as the reverse complement.
CCTAACCAAGCTGTCTATTAGCATTCTCACACTGGAGTAACCGAGTGCGACGGTTAAAACAAGCTTCTATTTTAACGTACTGTCGTGCAGAGAGACTATTTAAACGGCAGCGGGAAAGGCAGCCCCTGTTCCTGCTGAAAGGGGCTGGAGAAGGAGCCGCCTCTGCAGCTCCCCACCGTGCCGGGCTGGCCGGGGCACCCACAGCCGCAAGCACTCGCGGAGCGTCCGGGCGTTTCAGCCTGCTGCAGAGAGGCACCTCGGCAAGGACAGCTGAGCGCAACGGGACAGCCACGGATAAATGCCACCTAAACCCAAACACAAACTTCTTTCCAAGCACTCTGCCAAAACAGGATTCTTCCCAGCAAACTGTTCCCAAATCTTCATCTGGATGAGCTCGTGTCATCATCCAGTGGGAGTATCTTCCCATTTAACGTGTCTGACCATATTCATATTCTCTCACACTCCCTTCACTGAAGGGGTCACGTCCATCAGTGGGTGGCAAAGCACTTGCGGAGCCCGCATCGGCACTACCTCCCCCTGGTGTGTCTGCGCTACCATCCCTGACTGCGACCACCCACCACAACACAAAGCTCCTGGACATCAGGCTGACATAACGCAGCTGCATCTCGAGACTGGCTTTGCACAACAGCACCGAAAATTTCTCCTCTTCCCAGGTGATAAAACTGCTGCAGGTTTATCCTAATAGCAGAAGGGACAGGGTTTGGTGAGTGGTATCCAGCACCCGGTGGAGGAGAACTCGCAAGGACGGTACCTCTGTATGTTTTTCTTGTGCTAATTATCACCCGCATCTCCGCAGGGGCCCACACGTGCACTGAGAAGGTGCTGCTGGACCCACAGGCCACGAGGCCACCAGCCCGGTGGTCACTGCCTGCAGCCGCCTCTCCGAACTCGGCACACCGCGCTTCGGCACAGGGGACTTACAGGGGGTGGTGTCACTTGAAGGCCTGAGACCGCATATGTGGAGGAAAAAAGTCGTCTTTTTCTGGCAAATCCTAGTCCACCAGATTTCATCACCTCGTCAATAACTTCGCACGTTGTCAGAAACAGATTGCGAGGCAAGGAAGAGCTTTGGTGAGGCAGTAGCTCTCGAAAGAGAACAAAGTGCCACAGAAGTCAGGAATTCAGCTGCGCAGCGGCACTTCAAACCAGGGCATGTCTCTTGCCCGGAGTCCTGACGGTCGTTGCTGTCAGTGCAGTGAACAGCCGCATATTCTCCAGCCTTGCTGCGTTACCACCCTGCAAACGTACAAGCCATGAAGCAGAGCAGGCAGCTGCGGCGGCCCCGGCTCGGACAGGAACACCGCTGCGGCCATATTCACTGCGATAGCCGCTCCCTGTGCCCAAGCCACAGTACACAAACACACGGAAGACTTTGGGCAGGATGCTTGCCCCGCTCCCAGCAAATGCAGAAGTGGGGCAGGAGCCCCGGCCTGACGGGCACGGCTGGCTCCTGTGCATGGGGACACGAGCATCCCTAGGGAGACACCTCCCTCCAAAAAGTGTAAGGAGAGGTAAAATGAGTCTGAAAACAACCTCACAGTTTTCACAGCAGGTTTCTCTCTTGGGAGAAAGCAGAGCTCTCTCTTTAATTAAAGAAACAAAGTCTTTAAGAATAAAGCTCCAAAGCCTCGCTGGTTCCCAGGGCTGCGTGGGTCCCTGGCAAGGGGAAGCACACCAGACGCGAGCACAGTTTGCAGCAATTTCTGGCAGTTTCTCTCTAAATACAGCTCCGTGCAGAGCGCCTCCTCCTGCCTCTGAAGGGGTCTCTGTGTCACTCTGCACCGCCCTCCTGCTGCTCCGCCATGGGCAGGTCCCTCGCTGGCTGGGCCGGCCCAGGAGCCGCGCAGGGCAGGTGGGAGCGGAGGACGAAGCGAGGTTTGGTGCAGCAGCCGCCAGCAACAGGAACTGCCCCACCTTTCGGCCAGGGACAGGACTTGGCCCCTCAGAGAAAGGCAGAGGCAACCTGGGAGGACGCGGCCCGACCTCAGCAACGCTGGAGAGCTTGCATCAGACAGCGCAGGGGCCAGCGACGGCCTCCCCCCGGGATGGCCGGGATCTTGGTTGGAGGAAAGGCACAGCCGGCACCATCACGCTCCTGCTCCGTTGTGACACCCAGACCCCGCCATTCGGGCGCGTGGTGAGCTCTGCCGGTGAGCCGCCATCGCAGCTCCGGCCTCCTCTGCCCGTATAATCCCCGCTCCCATCTGCCGCTTCTCCCTGTGGCTCAGGCAGGGCCTGAGGGACGCGGGGCCGGTCCCACCATGCTCCGTGGTTCAGGCTCTGCTGCCGGGATCCCCTGGCCCCCACCGCGCCATCCGCACACCCGGCACCATGGCGTCACCGCAAGCACCAGCTCTCACACCAGCAAGGCAGGGGCTTGTGCTGGTGGATGAGAGGCAAGGGCCAGTGGTGGGATGGAGCCCACCATGCCCGAGCTCCAAGCACCCAAACCACAGCCTCATCGGGCGGCCAGTGCCCCGAGACCCCCCAGCACTCACACCAACGTGGAGGCTTCGCACAAGCTCCGTGCTGGGAGGTGCTGCCGCATCAAACGCAGGCGATGGGCTCAGCCAGCCCTCAGCGATTCATTTCAAAATGAAATTAGTTTTGGTTTAAATTGTTCCCACATCTACAGATTTTATTCGAACCTACGGAAGAAGAGAGGCTTGCTATTTTGCTTGGGAACGTAGGAAAACGTACAAGTTGTCATTTGAGAAGACAGAGCAGAAGTTTTAGCAAAATTCTCATTTCTCAGTCAGGGATTAGACACATCAGCCCCTGTGGAACAGCTGCCCAGACCACAAAGTGACTCTATCTCTTCTGCCCAGATCAGATCTGTGTTTTGAGCTATTCCTGTCTGCAATGACCATTACACCACAGAAACTCTGAAGGGCACCAGGCACAGCAGGTGAAATCCTGTTGAAATATGCACCACCAGTTACTTTACAACGTTTCCCACTCCCCTTCAGGAAGGATTTCCATAGATTTCCCAGATGTTTCCATGTTTTCATAGAATAACTTTAAGAAACATGTACACGAGGGCCCTACCTCAGGCCTGTTGTACTGGAACCTTGAACGTGCCATACGTCAGGCAGGGAAACACCGGGGTTTCTGTTCTGCAGGTGAACAAAGGAGGAGGAGAGCTGGGAGCGCTGCCTGGCAGTGGGTGCAAGGACAGACCATAGCCATGGCCGTGAGAAGAGAGTCATGTCATTATTTGCTCCACTGTGGAGGCAAATGGCCTAATCCTGCTGTCAGGCCAGTTGAGATGTTCACCGCTGCCTTGGGTGGGCCAGAGAAGGAACAGTGACGGAGGTGCCTTTGTGGGAGCACGGTGAGGATGCCCTCAGGGCTCCTGAGCAGCTCAGAGAGGTGTGGAATTCAAGCGATGGATCTATGAATGAGCTACAGAATAACGTCACGGGTTTGTCAGTTGACAGTTACGGAAAGATGAGGCAAGATCCAGTTTGGGGAATAAAATTAACTAGAGTTCCCAAGACTCCAAGCAGAGCAAGGATAAATGCAGAAGTCCAGAGCTTTGAATTTGTCCCATCACCACGCACCACGTTTGAAATGGACGCAGTGCTGCTGTCCCTCTGCACGCCCCTCGCGAGGCCGCCCGGCAGCCTACTGCGGCTGCGCACCCAACGGCATGGCGGTCTCACCGCAGCTGTACCTGCTCCACCTCCGCTGCCCCAACTGCACCTAACACAGCCCGTGCTCCCACGCACCCTCCCGACTGCTCCCAGGTCCCAGCAATTTATCTTTGCTCTCCTTTTTCCTACTAAGTGCCAAGCCCAGCGAGCACGAGAGGGTTTACTAGTGGCAATGACAAGTGTGTATGTGTGTGCACTCAAGCACACGGGCACACAAGGTGGTGAGTGAACACACCAACCGCCTTTAGCTTTAGTTCGATTCACAGCTGCTCATCCCTTGGGAAAGGGGGTCCTAGAAATGCTTGTGAACATTCCTCCACCCTTCTGACTCCTCCCGCAGGTAAAATACCCCCGTCAGAAAGGGAGAGATGGCTTCTACCTGCCACACAGAAAACCCTCGTGCAAATAGCGCAACTGAACTGTGGCTGGTTTTAGCTGTTCAAGGAGATGGTAGGAAAGGCGACAAGCCAAAGCCCACAACAGCCAACATCCTTGAGCAACACAGGCAAGATGCAGAGCAACAATTCTCCTGTCCTGGCGCCATTAACCACACAGGACACTAGGACTGCACAGCCAGAGGTGCCAGGACCAGGACCTCGCATCCGTATTTAGCAGACAGACACGCTGGTGCCAAAGCACTGCAAGCACATCCGTATTGGAGCGACGAGGAGATGTGCTGGTTGGGACCGGAGGGCCCGGACGCCAGTGGGCAACCTTCACAGCGAAACTGAGGGTGGCATTTGGCGCCAAGAACCTGACTTACAGCAAGCCTAATTGTATTAAGGACCACACAGCGCATTGCTTTATTTGTAATGAGTTTTAGGCTTCAGAAGCTGAGAATCCCATCTGTGAGAGCAGGCTGTTGCAGGATTCAGCTATTAATAGCCACTGGTACACACTTACTTCCAGCTGAGGGACACGAGGGGGGAGGAGACAACCAGATGGAGATAATGCATTAGGGTGACACAAAGCCAAAAAAAGGATGATCCACTTCCCCACATCCTCACACACATCTCAGGCTTGCAGCAGGGAGCAAACAAAGTGTCACATCTGATTAACTCATAAACATCCTAATTAGAAAGTTCTTACATTAGATCAAATGTCCAAACACGACAAGACTTTTCTGTCTCCTCCTAAGAGCCCTGCACCGACACGGTAACACTGCAGACTTCAGCCCTAGCTTCAAAGCAGCATCGTGAAGATCAGTGCCCAGGCTGGAAGTGCACTAATGGGTAAGAATCAGTAAACACATCTGTAAAACACGAGCAAGAGGCCTCATCTCGTGTACGAAGCGCTGCAAGACCTGCTAGCGAAGGAGCGCTGGAGGAGAAGCAGGTTACAGGCGGAGGTGGACTCCCCAGTACCAGCCTTGCGCAGGGAGCACTGCCGCCCGAGGGGCACCGCGCTGACAGCGAACGCTGATCACCTTGAGACCTGCAGGGAGAGATGGATCTGACTCCACTGACATCAGACAGCCCTGGCTACGATGTGATCTCTGCGTGGATCATGAACACAATCGCGGGGGAACTAAACCAGTTACTGCCACAAGTATTGACCTCTGACTTTATTTTTACGCACTATGACTAAAAAAAGATGCTTCTTCATTACTTCCATTGCTGAAAAACGCTTAATAACTCATTACTAGCTGGAGGCGCTTCATCAGTAACACCAAGTTGCTGTATTTTGCAGGACCCCTAATGAAAATATTACATCAAGGTGTCAAACAACAGTATGAAACAGGATCCATAACTGAAACGCTCTGGCTGCGGGGAATCTCAGACCTGGCTGGTACTGGGGCAGAGGGGCTTCCAGCCGCACTTTGCTGGATGCGACAGACCAGCAGATGCCTTCAGGGTGCCAGCGGCGCGACAGCCCGCCCGGCGCTGGGCCAGGCTGCCCGAGAGGTGGCTGCTCTCCGGCCCCCTCACTCACCTCAGCCTAAAGCAGTCCGGAGACTCCTCACAGCAACCGTGCCTCCAACTCCCTCCCACCCCAGGCTGCCTTCTGCTCTGACACAAAGAGCATAGCAGATGCACAAATCACAACCTCAGAGCATCGTTCACGTGTTTTCCAGCCTAGCAAAACTCACAGGACCTCACCCCTGCGCAACTCCAGCCGCGCTCTGCACATGGCCACGTCTCAGCAGACTGAAATCACGTTGGGTCTGGCGGCTGGACGAACCCAGAGATCACGACTAAGGCTGGGGTGGAGGGACACCTTCTCCAAAACTTAGCCAAAATGCAGCAGTACGTCACTGCTTGGAGACATGCAGATCCCCATTCGCTCCAGCGCCTTCTAACACAACGGCTTATTGCAGAAGGTAATTGCTGCAGAGCCGTTTGTGAAGATTTTGATGTCCTGTGCAACAGGACTCTGGCTTCTGCCAAGAAACCAGGCAAACCAACCAAGCCACCCCTGGGTACCTGCATTACTTGTATCCTCCAGCTGCGAGCGTTACCCCCAAACTGATCTTCACGACCAGAGGCAATCACAGGCAGACATCTGGCATACCACTCCTGCTAGCCAGAAATTTCCAGTGGGGAACCAGTTACAAAGCAACACTGCTCATGCTGTTATTATAATTAAGGGTCTGTCAGCCTACTGCAACCAAGGCCAAGTTTATTTAGGGATTGTGAGGGAGGGCTCTCAGAAACCACCTCTCTAATTCTACCTCTTGCATTCCCCCGATCCCACACAGACGCACGTTTCCACAGACAGCTTGCCAGCCGAGGTCGGAGCAGCTCTGACCTCTGCCGACATCCAGCCTCCAGCAGCAGACCACATTTCCTGCTCTGAAACAGCAACTGCAAGGGTCCCGAGTCAGGAGCCATGAAATAATCTGCTCATAACAGAGGCTTCCTCTACCTGCCAGACAGGTGGAAATCGGTTGATACACATAGGTTCGGAAAGGAATTAATTTTACATGTATCTACCTGTAAGTGTTCAAAAAATTCAGATTAAAAGTGTGATATGTTTTGCTCCCTTTTATTACATCTCACGCCAATTATGCATCCCACTAAAACACTCTGCTTAAGATCACCTCCTGCTGCAGGTGGCTGGGTGACAACCTCCCCCCTCCCTTCAACAACCCTGTTGTCTCAGCGGAACAAAGACCAACAACAGTCACAAGAGCCACTTCGCACGCTCAGGAAACATCAAGCGTGCCTCATTTTGCCAGCGCAGAGCTCATCCTCACATTCAGGGAGCCCATCAGAGCTGTACAGCCCAGCTACCTGCACCCAGGACCCACAGCATTGCAGGACAGAACATTGTGAAGTGCTACCCTTAAAATGAAGGGGCTAAAGAAGAGAAAGAAATTCTCTGAGCCCCGCACAAGGGAGCTGGGGACATCTGTGAAGGTGTGAAGGGGCATCTGCAGTGTTCACTGCTCTATCACAGGTTTATCACAATGTTTAAAGCAGAGTAGTAGCCAAAGCTGGACACCAGCAGCACCACCTCTCAATAGACTCCTAAGCACCCATAAAGCAGGATGGTGACAAAACCCCGCAGAGGGAGAGCTGGGCTCTCCGAGCAGCCCCCTGCCATCACGGACATCTCCTGCTGGAGAGCAGTGTAGGGGAAAGGGACCTAGGGGTCCTGGTGGACGGGGGGATGACCATGAGCCAGCAATGTGCCCTGGTGGCCAGGAAGGCCAATGGCATCCTGGGGTGCATTAGAAGGGCTGTGGTCAGTAGGTTGAGGGAGGTCCTCCTCCCCCTCTATTCTGCATTGGTGAGGCCGCATCTGGAGTATTGCGTCCAGTTCTGGGCCCCTCAGCTCAAGAAGGACAGGGAACTGCTAGAGAGAGTCCAGCACAGAGCCACTAAGATGATCAAGGGAGTGGAACATCTCCCTTCTGAGGAAAGGCTGAGGGAGCTGGGTCTCTTTAGCTTGGAGAAGAGGAGGCTGAGGGGTGACCTCATCAATGTTTATAAATATGTTACGGGTGAGTGTCGGGAAGATGGAGCCAGGCTCTTCTCGGCCTCACNTCAAAACCCGACTGGACGTGTTCCTGAGTGATGTGCTCTAGGTGGCCCTGCCTTGGCAGAGGGGGTTGGACTAGATGATCTTTCAAGGTCCCTTCCAACCCTTGTGATTCTGTGACATTACCCATCAGCCAGGGAGCAGCAGACACGCGCCCGTGAGGAGGCAGGTGAGCAGCAGGAGAGCCGCTGCTGGTGTTCCCCTCCTGCCCGGAGCGTCAAGCCACGCACATGACTTCCCGGACACCATATGAGGCAGCAACAGAGCGGGGGCCCCAAGGAAGCAGAGCTCATTTTCTTACAGGCTGAACAGCCCCACGCCTGCACACTGCAGCTCTCGAGATATTTTCCGTAGGGCTGCCATGCCGCTGAAACGCCATGCTTAGAGATGGGCACTCTTCCTGACAATGGGGTTTTGCAGGAGCTGCACCACGAACACCAGAGCACAAGCACCGCGTGTTCTGCACTGTGCATCTGAGCAAGTTTCATGGGTAGGAGCCAGGTGTTAAACAAGCTACAGCCTCCCCCCGATGCCGGTCGGCATCTGGCGCCCATCAGTCTGAGCTCTGCGGTGAGACAGTCATCAGCGTGCGCTGTAAACAACGCAAGGTGGAAGGACTGGCTGCTCCGCTCTCCCCTGACCTCCCTCCCCTCCTCACTTGGTAAAATTTACCCAGCCTGCAAGTGAAGCAATCTGTCAGCCCAGCGAATGCTGCTCATCAGCTGGTAACTGCTACGAGACTGGCAGCAGAAATGAATTGTCAGTGGCTGGTGCTCCGTGTTTGGTCAGATGCCTGCGTTCATCAGGTTGCTTTTCATCGCAGGCTTCTGCTTTACTCATAGAGCTAACAAAGGGAACACAAGGAAACGGCTCATGACACACCACCAAGGCTCATTTCGGGACTGCCTGGTGACACAGCAGCACGTGGGCACGCTCCTGAGCGCTGCCCTGAGCTCGGCCACGGCAGGCAGCACTCTGTGGGCCAGGCAAGTGACACCCGGAGCATCCGGCAGGGCACGGAACACCAGCGCGAAGCTGGCTGCCAGTACCAGCGGCACCACGCCGGCCTCAGGGAGGTCACCAGGTGCCGGGGCTGGGCGAGGGCAGGGCTGCACCAGAGAGGTGCTGACGGCAGCACTGTGCCGGCTCAGGTCATGCGTTAAGTAACGGCTGAAACACGTTCATCTCGCTATCAATGACTATGTCACTGAGGACTTTTGTATCAGGAATGGAAACACCAAGATGAAGCTTAAAAAAAATATTGGTCTTCCCAGTCTACCCTCGGGAAGCCACGTGCGTGGGGCTGGGCATGCTGGAGCTGCAGCGCAAACTCTGCCTGTGCCAGGATCCGGGGCTCTCCCGCTGCCGTACTTCTTGGGGAGCTTGTTATCAGCGTTTTGGACAGTTTCCACTTTGATACCCCTGCACTAAAATGAATGGCAGATCAAACCAGGCAGCCAACAGAATTTTTAAATTAAACTACAAAATTACTTAAAATCCCCTTTGAGGATGTTATCACAGGGTTAACACCCACTCTGGCTTCAGATAATGTAGCAGCAATAAATGGTAATGTGCACTATGGAAGATGATTTATTTTTGCTGAGCAGGCACGGCATCTATAAATCTCAGCTCTCTTAACATTTAAAGTTGTTATTCCAATGACAAAATAGACATGAGGGAGATAACAGTCTTTATCTCCATTAACGTTTTATTGTTATTCAGAGAATACGGATACGGACTGATCCAAGGGTAGGAAAATCACAGCAATTTGTTTGCGTCCTCGGGAAGCTGAGATAATGGTCGTGTTTTACGACTGCACCAGGGAATCAACTGAAACGCAGGACAGAGAAGATCGAAACGGGAGATCAGTTGTCTATTTCGGTTTCTGGTTTCCATTTCGGCTGCCCCCCCATTCACAGGACCTGCCTTAGCACGGCGTCAGGAGAGACGGTCCACCGCGCGCCGCCGAACAGCTGACTCGCGGCACATGAGCGAGCGAGGAAACAGTTTTTAAAGGAAACAAAAAGGCTGCAGAACAATTCTGTGTAACGCCGACAAACAGCGCTGCAGTGGAGGCAGGGTCTTTCTGGACACACCAGCCACCTGGAAACGACCCTCTGCTGTCCCCCAGCCGGCTGCCCGGACTCCTGTGGCTCCTCCGGCCCCCCGTGAGGCTGCTACCCAAAGCTCCCACCCTGTCTGGCATTCTTCTTCTTTCCCAAGGTACCCACCGCACCTCAGGGTGCTACATGGTCCTCTGCAGGCTGCCCCCCAAACAAAGTGAGCCGAAGCTGCAGCCAGGGCTGGATTGCAGGAGGCTTAGCAGTTAAAGACTGAAAACCAAAACCAAACAGCAGAAACAGCCTGGGGGCCCCAGCCCCAGCCCCCCCTCGAGCAACTGTCACTGGCCTTGGCTGCACCTGAAGGCAACAGGAGGGTGGTGGGCCGCCCCGCGGCAGGCAGGGCTACCACCGCTCCACTCTGGCCTCCCAGGCCAAGCACTTCTCAGGAAGTCTCATGCTGACCCAGAGCGGGTACAACACCAAGGAGGGGCAGCTGCTTTGGGGGTTCCTTCACAGGTGCCCAGCCGGGCTCCGGGTAGGGGCCAAGCAGCTCCTCTCACGAATTGAGCAGAACCTCCATCCCAGAGACAAGGTGCAGGCAACTTTCTGGGGCATCCTCCAGCGTGTTTAGGGGCTGGCAGCATCCTCTCCCATGAGCCAGCACCAGCGCTCCCAGCAGAGACCCGGGTCTGAGACCGAGCAACACCACACTGCCGGATGGATTCAGAGGACCAAACTGCTTAGGACCAGCTTCAACCTGACACAGGGAAAGCATACAGTCTGCATTGCTCATGGAAAACACTCAGGTTCTAGAAAAGCCTCAAGGAAAAGGCAAAGCTATCATGAAGGGTGCTACCTCAGATTGTTTCATCCCTGTCACCTTACTCTGCCCGCCCACGCCGCACCAAGCGCGCAGAGGGGCTGCAGCTCGTTCAGGTCAGGAGCCATCTGCCATCTTCGACTGTCGAGGGCAAAGCGAAAGATCATCCCAACTCAGTCAACGGCTGGATGCAACGGCAAACCTGATGGGGAACACCACAAGGACATCAAGGATGACAACAGCGCCCAGGACCCCCTTCGCTCACTGCCACGCTCTGCGAGGTCCCACTAATTTGTGCCTGCGCTTTTGAAGCGATTCAAAGGCCAGCAGCACGGTGCAAGAGGAGCAGCACCGTTCCCCACTCCATCCGTGAGTGCAGCTGCTACAGGAGAACAAAACTGCTCAAAGTTCCTTCAAATGTTTCCCCTCAAGAAGTCAGGGTCACAACGCATCAGGAGAAAAATAACAACCGGTGCTGGAACAACTGCTCTGAATGGAGACGTTGACTCTAATGGCTCAATTATCCCTTTGTTGGGGAGGGCGGCAGTGACACAAGCTGCGTACAGCGTTTCTGACAACGTACGAACAACGTGCCGAGTGTTTCCACATCTGGGCTCCGGTGCCCAGGCACTGGGGCAGGATGGCCACGATTGGAGCTCCTGGGGCCAGGCGCAGCGTGCCCGGGCTGGTCCATGTTTGCTGTGCCCCAGCTCCTCGGCTCCAGGGCACAGCAGGCACCGGTCCCCTAACTCATGGGGACTTTGGGAGGGCCATGAGGAGCTCAGGTGCCACTGCACAGGGCTGCCAGGTATTTGGGAGTCACGGCAGTGCTCTGCAGAGATGCCAAGACAAGAAGTCAGTGGATGTTACAGTGTTTACCCAGAGCTGTGCAGCAGCTCTGCTATCACTGGGCACCCCAGTTCCCCGCTCCAGCCCTGTGGCGCCTGTGCAGCGCCACCCAGCACACTCCTCGCAGTACCGGAGCCCTGCGCTGGCCCCGACTGCAGCTGGGGCTTTGTGCCTGCTCAGCACATCGGCGTAAGCGCTTCCAGCTCCCGGTCGCAGCCGCACAGCCGAGACCGAGAGGAGCAGGGAGGAAGCAGCTGCTATTTTTAACCTGCCTGATCAGCATCCTGCCACGACAACACACCTCGGCTCTGCTACGTGTGTGCGGCGCTGCGGGTGTCACCTCTGTCCGAGCCAGCACACACCTCTCACGGTGGTTACACGCGTCACCAGCCCACACCAGTGGCGTTTCCAGCAGCCCCAGCAGCTGAGACTTACACTCTCAAAGTATTTCTTTTATGAACCTTTATTCCCACAGCTAAGCACCACAAGCCCCCTGGTAGGGGTACCCCTCTGCGCTAGCTCCCAGTTTAGGGTAGCTTATGATTACCTGGTCTGCCACAGCATTTGCCATTAAGGCCAACCACCTACTGACTCTCCAGGCACAGGATCGTGCCAGCTCTTTGGCGAGGAGGCGTTAGGGGTCTGGCAGAGCCCTGCAGACTCTTGTTCACACAAGCAACCACAAGAACCTTGCCCAGTAGCAAATAATGGGTCAAATCAAAAGTACATCCGGCCCAGTATCCTGCCTCCAGCAGACAACAGGAGATGCACACAAACAGGGCAAACACGTAATGTGTTTCCACTAATACTCTTCTACTCTCTAACAACATTCAGCTCAGGGGGCTCCTGAGCAAGAGGCGGTCCCTCTGGGTTTAGTAAACCTTGACAGCATTCATGATCTTGTCCAGTCTCTTGCAGACGCTAAAAGATCGCAAGGGTTGACTACCCTGCGGGAAAGTTTCCCGTGGGAAAGCTGCTGTGTTACCCCTGGGAACTCTACCACCACTTCATCGAGTCCCACAATCCCATTTGGAAACCTGAGGACCAGGCTGTCCTGTGCCAGCACCCCAAGGCTTGCTCTGTCAGCACCCACAGCACGCCCCAGGGCCCCGGGCTCAAGGGCAAGACTGGTGTTGGACTTTGAGCTGAAGCAGCTGGTCCCCAGAGCAGACAGACCCCTACTGCAGCTGGGACTGGGGCACCGCTGGGTTCAAGGCCAGACCACTCCACATCGCTGTCAGTGTCAGAGCAGGAGCAGATCCTGACCTGGTCCTCACACAGATACGGGGAGGAGGAGATGCCAAATTCCAACCCCTGCAGATGGGTGCGAGCCCTGCAGATGCCACCACCAGTGACCAGGCACGCTTCACGGCCCATCTGTGGTGGGTTGGAGTCACGTCATTACCTGCTCCCAGTCCTCTCAGTAATCCCAGGATTACAGAGTCCCCAGGCACATCTATTCTCTCATTAATCCCTGGATTAAAGTATCCCCAAGTCGGCTTTGACGCAGTGCACTACAAACGGCTGAGTTACACCGCTCTCCTCGCAGTGATCCCTGGATTAGACAGAAGGAGACGTGTCCGTGGGTCCTTCCGACCCAGCTGGAGCACAGGCTCAGGGAGAAGGAGGGAGGTCTAAACATAGTACATGTATATAAATAAAAAGCATAAAGGATGGAACTGTGTTTTGTAATCAGTGTACTTATGTGATAAAACAACAACTTCAAGGAGGTTCCCGGATTAATTAAATCCCCATCCAGATGATCCCCAAACAGCAACTCACATCATTCACAACAACAAAAATACCCGACAGCTCTCACCCTGGGGGTGACGGTACTGGCAGAAAACACCTCACTTCATGCTTTTCTGGGGACTGCAGAGATTTTTAAAAAAAGTCACTGTCGCTGCCACAGAGAGCTCTGAGCAAACTGACCCAGAAAGCGAAAAAGCATTTAGGGACCCACGGCAGCACGGCCCGAGCTGCGGGTTACGTACAGCCCCCGGCTTTTTGAGCAGCTCTGCCGGAGTGAGGAGGAGGCAGGAAGGTGCTCCCCGCAGAGGGGCCGCGCCGGCCAGCCCCGATCCCCAGGGCAGGCGGAGGGAGAGCTGGGAAAGGCCCTGGCAGCGGACACACACCCAGCACCGAGGAAACTGGTGACCGGCTGGTCAGGTTTTAATCACACGGATTGCTTCTGTCTCCCCAAAACAGAACAAAAGAGCCTGAACTTGCCCTCTGCCACACGCAGAGGCTGCTAACGCACGCGATGGCTCCCGGGCACCCAAAGGTCCAGTCGAGGTGCCAGTGCAGGGACTCGTGAGGCCACATCCCCTGTGTCGGGGCATCAGAGCTCGTTCCCGCAGTACAGCGGGGGGATAAAGGCGGGATGGGAATGGCAGGGAGGCAGGGGGGGTTACAGCTGGAAGTAACAAGATTAAACTAGGAAAAGGAAATGAGGGTTTAATGACAGATTTCTCAAGAGCAAAATCTATTCAGTTTGGGAAATGCTCCTCAAGGAGATTAAAGACTCTCTGGGGCAACAGACAGTGCCCAGGAAAAGGGGCACACGGGGAGCAGCTGAGCGGTGGCCAGGCAGCGGCTGCAAGGCGCCATGGCCTTCCCACCCAGCGGCAGCTGGTGCGTCCCCGAGGCCACGCAGCCGCAGCAGGCTTGGCCCCGTGGGGGAGACGCACCCTTGGCAGAGCCAGCGGGAGATGGGGTGCCCACTGCGGGGGGCAGCACGGCCCCGGGACACGGCTGGCCCCACAGCAGGCCCATATCATGGCTGTGGGATGAGGGTCCTCCTCTAACAACACAACCACCTGGCCACGGGCCACCTCTCCCGAGCAGCCACCGTCGAGGCTACCGCTCCTCCTCCAGGTGCTGTGCTGGGAACTGTGGGTGCCAGGGAAGCACCCATGCCTGTATCGCTGACAATCATCACCGAGCCTGAGGGCACTTGCACTACATTTACAGCCGAAGCATGCACCCTGAAACGCACACACACCTCCCCCCAGAGACTCCTCAGGTGCCTGCCGTAGGGTGGGAGCAGCCCTCCCTGGCGGGGAGGCTTTCCTGTCCGTTGTACCAAACCAGCGGGAAGGAATACATCTCCACGAAAAGGGGTCACCAAACCATGGCCAAGCCCAGCAGGCTCTCCATGCAGAGCCCAGGACATGCTGCAGCATTAGAAGGGGGTGAGGACAGAGCTGGAGAGGAAAATCCCATCCCCACCCACCAGGTGCCCGAGGGCAGATGTACACAGCAGCCGTGCTCCTGGGTGGTGGACAGGCAGCACTGGCCCGGCCCCAGCCCCAAGCCAGTCCTGCCACGATACCCCCCTGCCCCAGGAGGGACCCACCATCCACGGGCTATCACTGTGGTCGGCATCTCTCCTCCCTCGAAGACCCCGCCCTGCAATGGAGCGGGTGTCTACAGACAGGGAACACACATCTGTGATGGCCACCACTCCTGTCCCACCCAGACACAGTGAGCACACGAGCTCGGTCATGACTGCCACTCATCAGGGCAGGGAGCGTGGGAAGCGTGCTCATGCCATTCCTCCTCTGGAGGCATTTACCCAACCGTAAACCACCGAGAGGACTCAGATTTGCCCAGTGGACAGTCGTGCTACACAACAATGGTCACACCCACAGCTTGAAGACTTCAGGAGACGGGCATTTTGGGGTAAGCTACTGGAAATGGGCCAACTTGGGAGGGTGGGTGTGAAGGGCCCTTCAACAGCTCCAGCCAGCATGTCTAAAAGTAGAAGCTGCTCAAACGGTTTGTTTGTACTCAAATAGTCTCAATTTGTCCTACTTTTGACTGGGCGCTCAGTAGAATCGCGAATGAAGATGGATTTATGCAGCAGAACAAGCCAAGCATATTTTCTGAGCATTTTTCAGATGAGACCTGCCGCGCCGGGGCAGTGCTGCGAGGTCTGAGCCAGCGAACAACCTCCTGGCATCGCCCTGAACCAGCTCACCTGGCTCCACGCGGGGCGAACCCCAACACCCCCCCGGGGATGTGCCCTGCATCTCAGCGACTGGATATTCCCCGGCAGCTAAAGTCGAATTAGCACAATGGCTGCACTTCCTTCATTAGCAGTACTCCTGAGCACCACGCAAGAACAAGGCACTCAAGTGTGTGCTTCTGAAACACCATCCTCGCCCCGCATTTGCATAAAAATACCAGAGCTACTGAAGTGCCGACAGCTCTTCACTAAACCACGTTACATAACCCCGCCTGTCCCCTCCTGCCTGTCCCCTCCTTCCACACACCACAGGCACCTTCATTTCCAAAGCCAGTGTCACCTTCCAAACAGGATTTGGAAAGATTTTATGGGTTTTTTTAAACACAAGACAGGTCATCAACCACATCGTTTTAGGCATGCGCTGCTTTTGCAGGCAGAAAAAAGTAAAACTGAACGTTCTTTAATTTTTTTCCACGCTAGCAAGAGCTACTGTTTCAAAGTACGTTCAGCCTTCCTCCAGCAGAACAACTGCATGGAGAACCAGAAGTCCTAACGAGCAGGAGGTAGAGAGAAGCTCCCAGCCGATACACAGCCATTAGACACCCCTGTACCTCCTCCAGCCCCGCCACAGCAACAGGCATCGCCCTGGCTTCCTCGGTTACCGACTGCACTAACACTTCTGGCTATTTCATGTCTGCAGCAAGGTTTGCTAGTTTCCTGGTACAACACACAAGGCTCTTCATCTCGAAATGCCAGCATACAGCTCGGGGAAATTCGCCACGCATTACTAGACAGACTGGACCTTATCACTGAAACCTCAGGCTGGAAAATCTCCAGTCCTCCCAGTGCCACCGGCTGAAATCACTGCAGGCTCATCTCAGCTCTCCATCCTTCCGCACCAGGAAAACCGAGTTCTCAGCAGGTCACGACAGGGCAGCTACCTTCCCATTCTTTAATCTGCCGGCAGCTGCAGCTGCCTTTTGTAACGCAGCAATGGCAAATCCATCCTTCCACAGACCACAGCACAAGGGCCGTGAGCCAGGCGACCGGGCAGTACCAGCCCCATCCTGGCTGCACCACTCCCCTGCAAGCACTGGCTGGCACCATCCCACCCAGCAGCAACGTCCCTCCACCCGTGTGCTGGCAAACTGGCTGTGAGGAGGCCAGCGAGGCCTCTGCGTGTCCGCCTGCCACCCGGCCCACAGCAGCACGACATGCCAAAGAGAGCAGCGGAGTCAGGGATGCCCCGTGGCGTCACCACCCCTGCCTCTGGGGGCTGTCAACACTGAGCACTGACATCTCAGCTACGCACAAGCGACTCAGACTTGCGTATGATAATTTTCTGTGGCTCACCAGGTATCCAAGCTTTCCATTACGATATTAAGCCGAAGATTTTCTCTAGATGAACCCTCCTTTAGCCACGTGGGCTAAAACTCCCAAATTCTGGTCCTATGTTTGTTTCCTTTAGAGCCTTAGGAGAATCAAACAGTAAGAGAAAGCCTCTCCGGCTACTAATTAAGCTATTAATAAGCCTGTTCAGGCTCTCTGGTGTGAAGTCTGTTTTCTGAAGTTTCACATAAGGGGTCAGTGCTATGGGCAGGGATGTGGGGGGATTTGGTTTTGCTTTACAGCAGCTGAATTTTCCTCCTGAGGCGCGGGAGCAAAAGGCGGTTGTGACAGAGCTGATGCGAAGCCAACAGCCCTTCGGCTGTCAGGAACGGCAGCAGAACAGCCGCCGCTCCATCCCCGTCCCTCCATCACCACCTCTGCCGGTGGAGCCTGCCTCTTTGTGGCAGGCTGCAGCGTCATGTGCAGTGTGCAGCTCACTTTCCGATGCCTGAACTGAACATGGCCACACCGTCTCCTCCGCTCCCCGAGCCATTACGGGAAACCGTCTTCAAGTGCGCCCATAAGCTTAGCCTCAGCTGTGACACGGTGCATGTCTAACGCTTCTGGCATCTCCTCGCCCTTGCAACACACAAGTCAGAATACGTATTCCTTCCTGCAGAGGCTTGCAGGAAAAATAGCCCTGAGACAACTATTTAATTTCTGTAGCAAGACCCGCACTAGTATTTGCCGTATTTCCTCACCTTCCCAACAGCCACAGCCACGGGCTGCCTGCGGAAGCCACTCACGCAGTCACGAAGCACATTCCGCAATCGCACCCGCCCGCGCCCCTCCGGCTCCAGCGAGCCCCCCGGGCCCCCGCAGCGCCCGGCCCTGCCCAGGGCAGCGGCCCCGCTGGCTCCTCT
>VWZZ01004457.1:416177-435295 GCA_013399095.1 Psophia crepitans | reverse complement strand
CCGGACGGGAGGAGCGCGGCGCTGCCCCTGCCGGGGGGATGCTCCTGCCCCGGGGGGATGCGCTCCTGCCGGGGAAATGCCCTTGCCAGGGGGGACACCCTTTCCCCCAGGGATGCTCCTGGCTGAAGGAGTGCTGGTCCCTGATCTGCCCTCCCCAAACACAAGAACACCTGACACCAGAGCACTTTTTTGGCAGAAAAACAGCCACAGCAGGTAAACACCTGGCGTTCCAGGACAGGGGATGGAGCAGGAGGTGCGTGCCCATGGGTGCCTCACCCAGGCTCACCCCGTGTCACCTCGGTAGGCAGGGACGTGCAGTGGTTTATGGTTATGAAGGTCAGTGCGGGTAGGGAGATGCACAGAGGCTGCGGGGAAGGGAGAGCTCTCCTTTTCAGGCACATCTCTGAAGGGACAGGCTGTATTCTGGACACGTCAT
Organism: Psophia crepitans; assembly: GCA_013399095.1. NCBI lineage: Eukaryota > Metazoa > Chordata > Aves > Gruiformes > Psophiidae > Psophia > Psophia crepitans. The sequence goes on along the minus strand of VWZZ01004457.1, from coordinate 434,859 downwards.
CTAGTGCACACCAAGGGAAACAATTACTCTTTGGGAGGGTTTTGTGTCTTAATGTAGTCCAGGAAGAAATAAGCCTTGGCACTGACTGAGCCAGTGGCAAACACAGAGAAGCAGCTCACGGTGGCAAGTTCCCCCAGCTCCACTTCGGTGCGCTCTTGCACCTGAAGGTAAAACGCAACCGCAGCATCAGGACGCAAGACATCCCCAGCCAGGCAGTGATGTGTGCCCTGGGCAGCAGCGGGGGGGACGGGGACAACTCCGTGCTCTCACGCCAGTGCCACAACTGAGCCGTGGTGCTCCTTCTGCCCCCCACTCTCCTCCACCCAGATGGCTGCTGAAGGAGAATCATCAGTGCTGGGTGCTGGCTGGGTGCAGCAGAGGAGCCGGGCACACATGGGCACAGGCCCCGTGGCACCTCTGCACTGCGTGCCCACCCGCCACCACAGTGAGCCCAGCGCCCCCCCGAGCACCCTGCAGTGCAGGGCTGGGGTCAGACACAGGAACCACGGAGCTCGGCGCCCGCTTTGGCAGAGCACGGTTCTGCCACGACACAGGAGCTGTCTTGACAGCCCAGTGCCACATCAGCGGGGAGCATTATTGTTACTGGGACTGGATGGGAAATCGGGGATGCAGAGGGAATGGATAAAGACACTGGGTAACATTGTAAATACAGCGGTGTGCTGCAGCTTTCTTTTCCTTACTGTCGTATCATAATTAAAATCTCATTGGGAAGGTGCAAGATGTTACAGCCTACGTTATTGTTCTGCTGAGATCACACTGCCTCCCTGGGAGCAAGGTTTTTTCAGGGAAGTGCGGGAGACAGCGTCTCTGAGCAAGAAGGCTCAAGGACTCCAGTACATCCAGCACACCCATCTTGTGGACAGGGCACTCCACACCACCGCCACACTGCTGCACCCCTGCACACCTTCTGGAGGAGCATGTGGATCCTCTCAGACGAGAGGCAAGAGAGAGGGCAAGCTCCTTCTGCCCCGCGCCATGACCTTGTACAGAAAGGTGAATTCCCAGGCTCTCAGCTGCCCGCCTCCCCACGATGCCTTCTGATGTGCTGTCCCGGGGAGGTTGATATAAAGCATTGTAAAGTTGCACCCTGGAGAACTCTGACACTTGCTCATACACATATATAACTTCCAGGATTTGTCAGTCAACCACATCCCATCACAGGCCACTCATTAATACGGGGATTACTGACGTGACAAGCCAGGAGCATTCACCAGACAGGCATGAGCCTGAAGTGTCCATGCCCAAAGCCTTCACTGAATCATCCTGGAATGTGAGTTCCCTGCTATAATCACCGGGCACATGTTTAAGTTAAGCAAGCCCACTGCATCTGCGGCTGACGCTGCTCTCGGTTGCAGTGGGCAAGATCCACAGGTTGGTCTGAATTCACTCACTGTGACAAGGCACAAGACCCGGCCATGGTTTCACGGCAAAGCCCAGAGATGTATTTACCAAAGCTTTCTGGCAGCCAGAAAGAGTCACAGCAGTAATACCATCCTTTAAAAATCACTTCTGTGTTGCTGGTAGCTCCCTGTACACGCCACAGCGCAGGGGACCGGACCCGAACGCAGCACAGCAGCACTCAGAACTGCTGCTGGCGCTGTGCGCGTCGCGCTCTGCCTCCACAGGGACGGTAGGGGCACGGACCTCCCGCAGGAAACGCGAGAAGGGAAAGAGAGGCTAAAACCAAAGGAAAACACTACACCCGGGAATCAGACCACCTCTGCCTGCGATGTGCATTCGCCTGCAGGCGTGCACTTGTGTACGCCGGGTACAATCAGCTTAAACAATCCCAACTCCAGAAAAGAAAAAGAAAGACAGATTTTTAATAAGCAAACGGTCCGGTGCCACGCCCTCCCTTCAGCAAGCCTCGGTCAAAAGGCAATGCCCAGCTCAATGACAAGCCCCTGCAATGCTCATGAATGTTATTTAAGAAACATAAACACAAACCAGCAACCTCCTTCCCTTTCTTCAGCAGGCTCCATCTTCAGTGTATTTCCATTTTAACAAGCGCCAAGTCCTTTCTCCTTTATGAACTAGAAAAACGATTGTCCACATTGTGCATGAATAATTGTGCATGAATAATTATGTGTTCGGAAGTCCTGCAAAGTTTTTCAATACACCGTATCATTTAAGTACATCCACAAGCCACCCGTTTGTAATGCAACGCACACAGCAGCTGCATCATGAAATCCATTTATTCTCAGCTTTTTAAAATCCAGGAACGAGCCTTTACAAAATAACTAAAAGCATTAGCTGTCCTACGCAGGAATCCATTTGCAGATTAAATTCACCAAAGGTCAGCTTGTAGCTGTCACTGTCTCCCGAACCCCTGGGTGTCTACCCCGTCACCTCCTGAGGAGCCAGGACACTTTCCACTCCATTGATTTTTGCTTCAATTAGAATAGGTTTAAGGGCCCCTGTGCACAGGTTTCTGTGGGACCTAAGCAGTGTGTTAATAATAATTGAATAAAACCTCTGATTTTATGCTCAGTACAAAACTTCCTTCACCTCATTTATTTTATCTTCACATCCATGAGCACTAGATCTATTTTCCTAATTACTAGTCTGGGTTAGAATGCTCACCTCATTTTTTTAACTGCTAAATACATTATTAGATAACAAAACTTCTTTTAAACTGGTAAGAATAGTTTCTATTGATTGCTTGATTGATCGTTAGCGCAGTGCCGTCACTGCTGGACGATGTGCGGAGAAGCTCTGGGGACAGCACGTGCGCTCAGCTCTGCCGCCCCGACTCAGGGAGAGCTGGCCGCGGGTGTCCCCGTGGCCCCTCCGCCACGTGAAGGCAGGCGGCTCTTGGCAGACCGAGCTGCTGTGCAGCTTCCCCGCGTGCCATGATCTGTGCCTCAGGGAAGGCACAGCGAGATGGCTGTTTCCCCGCACCGCTCTCGGTGCGCGCCAGAGCTGATGCTGCTTCGGAGCGCTGCAGACGCACCCCGAGGAACAGCAGGCAGGAGCGGGGTGCCTGGAAGAGGCCCTAACTGTGCCTAGAGGAAATCGCTATGGGGTACTTAATTGTGTATGTCTGAAAGAAATACCATCTTTCTCAACAGTGCACTACAACACATATGTGAATTAATTAGAATTCAGGCCCCTCGTTGGGCCAATCACTGCTTCATAAAGCGATGCGGTCCCTCAGACCAGTACTGGCTTTTGAAAGGCCACTGTCACTCCGCAACCACCGCTGACTCCACGTTGCTGGTTTCTTACACGGGAAAGAAGTTTTCTCCCAAGGAGCGCTTGTAGACTTACCAAACTAGGGAGCCAATGCTATCGCTGGCCATCACTATCTGCTCTAACCAGGTTCGCCTCACGCCAGCATGCGGGAGCTCACCTTAACTGAACGGCCACCCCTGTGCAGGAAGAAAACCAGCGCCAGCATGACATCACTCTGCACCTCACACCAAAGTCGGCACCTGATTTTTGACCTGGGTGAAGGTCACATCATAAAATTAACGTTCTAAGAGAAACAGCACTTAAAGCTCTTGTACAATTTCTCTCGTCATGTCCGGTTCCCAATGCATTTATAAACGTGCTCAGAGTCCTCCGGCTCGCAGATGCTGGTAGACAGAGCACTTCAAATCTGAGAAGCTGATTAAGCAGCAAAAATGGGGTAATTCTGCTGCTATTATCCCACGTGTGATTGGTGTCAGCCACTTGGGTTGGTGGCTGGCTGGCTGGCCCCTATTCAAGGGATGACCCCAAAGGGAAAGGGGCTATCGCAGGGCAGAGACCACTGTGTGCACACGCTGGAAGAGGCATTACAGGAACCCAGAGCTTCTTGTGATCCCCAGCGCTGAACGCATCCAACACTGTACATGCAGTGTCCCTGGGACAGCCACAGCCAGTGGGAAGCCCTGGCCGCTGCCGCAGGGAGCAACACCTCTAAGTGACTACAGCAGCCATTCAGGGGTCCGACTCCTGCTGAAACTGGGGGTCTGGGTGCTGGTGGCTCCCTCCTCTCAGCCAGAGCCGAGCTGCCAGCCAGGCCTTCCACTGGAGGTGCAAATGTGGGGCAGCCTGGGGCATTCAGTGTGGGACGGGCTGGATTCATCACGCAGCGGCACATTGGGAAGAACTGACTGCGCATGGTCCTGCCTTCAGACATGGCCCTGAACCCATGGGCATCGTGGGCCCCTCAGCCCTTGCGCTTGCCATGCACGCCCAGCCGGAGGGCTCAGGCGGCCCATACCCCCGGCACGAAAACACGCTCTGCTCCAGCAACGCAAGGGGAACGTAAACCGGCAGGGCAAGTCCTTGTCTCGGGCACCAGTGGGAAAACAGGAATGTATCAGGAATTAAGGCCTTTCGGCGTAAGCGCATTGCCATCCGTGACTGGACAATCACACCAGTCACCCTGCAGCCGAGCGCGCTGCACAGCCTCTGCAGAAACAGGCTCCTTCAGCAGCCTTCAGGGGCTTTGTCACTTGCTCAGCGCCTGCACCCCCTGCTCCCAAGCACAGTGGCTTGTAGCCCGATGCTCGTCCCTGCCGCAGCAGGAGCTGTGCTGCTCGAAGCTCCCAGAGCCTTCTCAAACCACGCTGGTGGTTCGATCCAGAACCAGCCACACAGACAGCAGGTCGGAGCTTTCCTTCCTGAGGACCACGGACACCCAAGCACTTCACAGCAGGTGGATAAATATTATCCCTGCTGTATAGCTGAGTACCCGGAGACACGGATGGTGCTTGTTTGCAGCCTGGGGACGGCATGGACAGCGTTTCAACTTGCATTGGCCAACAAAGACCATCCCCAACCTGCCACGAGGGATGTGCAGTGTGGGTGAACACGCTCCAAGTGAGCATGTTCCTGGTGAGCGTCTCGTGCAGAGCTTTCCTCTTCACCCGCAGGCGCAGGGCTGTCCTGCTGCACAGCCACCGGGAATGGGTGGAATCCCACCGCACGTCGCCAGGTTTGCCGAGCCCCCTGCACATCCCCCACCTGTGCTCTGGAACCGTGCCCTTGTTTCCCATGTAGAAGAGATGACTCTGATTTCACTAGAATAAGTCAGTTTGTTTCTCACATTTTCAACAATAAGCCACATAAGAAAGCTGGGGAATCATAGAACCACAGAATAGTTTGGGTTGGAAGGGATCTTTAAAAGGGAAACTGTAACCCATATCCAGGATGAAGTCCCGATGACATGAACCTCAATTAGCACGACTTCAGGAAAACCAGTAATTCACTGGATTAAACCAAGATCAAGGAAATTGTCAAGTCGGGTCACACGCAGAGGGCACGCTGCCACCCCCTCTTCACAAATAACAGCAACAAGGGTCAGGACCCCGGGGCAGAAAAGGGAAGAATCAGTTCATTGAATACAAAGTAGGCGAAGACTTCTGTCTCCCGAAGGTTGTATGATAAATTGATCTACTTGGCCTTCACCCCTGTGACACACTGGTACTGGTACAAGCTGTACGTGATTAACGGCACACCAGTAACGAGCACTGCCACACACTCAGCCCAGCTACAAGAACGGCTGCTCTCCAAGGGCTTTCTCTCCTATCTTCAATGAGACTACCAGCTTCTGTGGCATTTTAGAAGAGCTTTCATCATTTCCACTCTTTCCCTACTAAACATTTCGTGCCAGGGTCTGACAACGGCTTCCCTTTGCCTACTTACTGCTTTTGCCCTTTTTTCAAGCAGCCCCGTCCAGTGACCATTGCCAGCACTTCTGGCTCGTTTACTTCTGAGTCAAAACTTTTCCTTCACACACCCCCAAACAGTCATAATGACATGATTTTTCAGTGCAAAACTACACAGATTTTTCTCAAATAGTGCCAGATTTTGCACATGTAAGAGTGTCTGTGCGGGACTGTGCACACGCTGCACGTGGGGTATGGAAAGGTCGTGTCAGCACAGAGCTCTCAATGCACCGAACGGACCAGGCACTTCCACGGGCATCAAATGCAACCATCAACTCTTGGCATCTCCGATGGCAGCAGAACCATTCTGAAGGAGAAATGTTTCGTGCTAAATAATGAAGGTTTCACAATTTGTTCTCCGCTCTTCTGAAAGTTGTGATAACTGACAACCATTGCAATTATCAGGGCTAACGAGTAGGAACTCTTCCCGCACGTTCAGACTGGGATATGTATCTCTCAGATAAGAAAGAACAACTTTTCTCAACCATATTTTCAGGTCTGTCCTTTGTATTATACTGTTTACTGGTACTTTTTTATATATATAAGAACTTCATATATGTAACAAAATACATATTTATCTTGTGGATTGCAAAGGTGATGGGACAAATGAGAGAAATAACATTGGACTGCACTGAAATTAGAAAGGGAAGAGTCTTATTGCTACGTTCCCTAAGCATTGGACCTGGACTATCTTCTGGCTGTTCCACAGGAAGCCGAGTCATTTTTCTGCAGTGCGTCACGCCGCCGTTCTGCCGAGTGGGGCGATGGCACCAAGCACAGCCGTGACCCCACCATCAGCGCTGCAGCTGCAGTCACGGGCGCCTCAGTCGCATCGACCTGCCCCGAGCCCAGCGGGCGGCCGGCAGCCTCGGCGAGCGCCGGCTCAGCAGCAGCAGCATGCCCGCCCTCGCTCCCCCGGCGGGGATGAGCCCCACCACCAAGGCAGGGAGTTTTGCAGTCCATCACCCAGCACCCCTCCAGCTCCCCATACACAAGCCTTCCCCTCACCAGTGGTTTGGCTTTGCCCAGCGCTAGTGCAGAGGTGCAGGGCCTGGCTCTGAGCTCACCCGCGTCCCCGAGAGCCTGCGCAGACGCTCCCAAAGCCAAGCGTCTGTGGGAACCGGGCGTCCTGCCCACTGTGGCCACACTTGCACGCGGGATCCCTGCCCCAGCGCTGAACAGAGCTGAAAAGCGAGGTGAAGGGGCAGCCACAGCCTCTCGTGCGGGTGGCTTTTGCCCTCGGTGCCGGAGGAGCATCCCCACCGGTGGCCTGGCTGCCTCAGGCCGTGCCGCTGCAGCCGGAGGCAGCTTGTGACGGACGCTGGTGCTGCTGGGCCGGGCCGACCCCCTGCGGCTGCTGACCGCTCCTCCATGGACATGAGCCCTCTCATCTCCCGGCACCCCTGCAGCTCCTGCAGAGCCTGTTTAGACGTCACACAGCAGCCGCACCTGACAAGCAATGTTGGTTTTATTTAAGGCATGAGCACAGGAGTCTGATGTCAAATGCAGCTTTCCTAAGCCCAAACCATCTTTCTGTGCACCAGATCACTCCGATCACCAACACACGCCGTGGCCGCGCAGCTGCAATACCAACATGGCGCCGGCAGGAAAACCTTGGTATGAATTATTTCTTCCTTTACTCTACGGATGATGTCATAGCATACTCATTTTCTCTGTATTATTACTAGATTATGTTATTGCTAAACACACTGCAGAATGGATACAACACTCCAAAAATAGAACGAGGCACAGAATATTTCATGAGGGTCCAAGCCTTCACGTCCTTTAAAGGATCGAGTGTGAACTGTTTGTCACGTGTGCCTCACATCACAGGCATAATTAGCTTAAATACTTACACAGTAAATAGGATTTGCCATTTCTGAAGATTAAGGCCACGCGTTACAGCATCGGTGCATCGGCACCAGTTGAGCACAGTCTACGCTGCGGAACAAGTTTTGGCGTGACAGCAGCTCCTCGGAGCAGTGCTGCGCGTGAGGCCGTCTGCCGCTGCTGGCTGCGGCTTCTTCCTCCGGTTTTGGTTGCGAACCGCAACAAACTCCACCGCACAGGACTGGAAAGCCAAAACCTGGCTGGCTTGGCTGGGTATCCAGGTCTGAAGCACCACGGTGGGACACCAGCGCAGCAGGTCTCCTGGGGATTTGGAGCACTATATATAGAGCGCACAGCCGACGTACACGGCACGGTGTAATACATAAATACTGGCTCCTTGCCCCAAAGCGCTTACAGCCTGCTGCAGCGAAATGTGATACAAAGGACAGAGAGGATGCAAGATGACACTGAAACATTGTTCATGGGATAACCATTATAGGAAGGTTAGGGCTGAATAACTACATCTAGTAAGCACAGAATGGAAAAAGAAAGGCAATATTCTGTTTCTTAGATTTCGCTGTTGATTTGTTTTCAGCTGGTGAAGAAACTGACCATATTAATTCCACCGTTTCATACAGAGATACAGCTCCCAAGATGTTTTATATTAGATTAGGTCACCATATAGGAGGGGAACATGTGAAGCGGCATGTGCGTCTGAGTGGAACAGATGTCGTAAAATTACACTGAAGGTCATCTGCTCACCTTCAGCTGGCCGCGCACCTCAGCTGCACGCGCCCCTTTCCTCCTGCCGCTCGCAGACGCAACGCGCGCAGGCTGGGCTCTTCGCAGCTTGGGGACCGGCTGCCACTGCCGCGTGTGCCCACCGGTTCCCAAAACCGCTTCCCATCCATCACACTCCCGCTTAAAAAATTTCAGCCGTCAAGCCAAAGGCAAAAAACAATTCCACGGAGCAAAGGTGACAATCGCCCCCCACAGTACTTAAAAAACCCACCCAGAACCCAAGCCTGGAAAGCCATCAAATGACCAGTAGTCTGTGAACCGTTTACCCATCAGCAGCACGATCAGAAGAAGCTACAAAAGGTAAAACTGGGATCAGCGCGAGTGCAGGAAAAAGCTAAGTCTGTCATGTTATGTATTTATCCTGAGCACTCACATGTTTCCACAAGTATCTTGGGATGAGAACTTATTTTTGAGAATTACTATTTATTATTTATTTCTGTTAAAATAGCATTAAATATGCAAAATTTTGTATGGCCCCAAAGGTGGATTTTATTTGAAAGGATGCATGCCAATGTGAGACACCAACACATCTAGGTCATTTTGAACCGTATAGCCTAAACTGCAGTTACTCCACTGCCTTCGTTTAATTTGAACATGGACTACAAAAAAAGTAATGAAATCATGGCATAAATTAAACTAGGGCTGCCCACATCTTCTAACACAAGCACTGGAAGTTTTACAGCATTGCAAATTTGGTGCTGGGATCATTACTTTATAAAAATCATTCTGCTTGTCCTCAAATGTCATCTAGCAGCAGCGAGGAGAACGTCCCGATGCAGCCTGGCCATCCTTGTAAAACGGAAAGCACAAAGGCTAATCAGTCAGACAGGATTAATTCCCCAAAGAAAAGGAGACAGCGTGCCTGGCAGAGCAGCAATCTTGACCTGTGTCGGGATGAGTTGAAGCTTCGCAACCATCAGAAGGATGGATGGGGTTCAAAACCACACTGGTGGATAACGCAAAACCAGTAAGGCAAAATAAAGCAGTTGCTGGCTGCAATACTGAAAGCTGGACAACTGAGACAGCCTGGAAGCAGTGATCTACTTGCTGATCTTTTCAACCTTCACAGGAGTCTGTAAATGTTTAGGGATACTTCACAAAGCGACGACCACCGCAGGCGAAGGGCCTGTCCGCTGATAACCGTGCTTCTGCCCCAGCTGCCCTGGCAGGAGGACGCGTCAGTCGGCAACGCGCTCGGCAAACGAAGTCTGAGGTTCAGCCGAGCGCTGCAAAGCCAGCCCAGCCTCGCGCAGGCTTTGCTTAACGCAGAGTGTATTTTAAGCACAAAACTATTTTGGTATGGAAAAAATCACAGGAAGTCATCACAACATGCTCCGATTCACCCGCCCCTTTGGTGTTGCAAGGCCACACGCCCCACAAGCACGGCCGAGCCGTCCCGGGAGGCGGCAGCCATGGCACTGAGGGGGCGCGAGCCCAGAGACCACACGGGAGGCTCGGGCAGCGGCTGCGTGCCCCAGGGCCGCCCGCCGGCCAGGAGATCTGCGCTGTGCTCGCGTCATGTCTGTGTTTGCACCCCGTCGTTACACGACGATAGGATATGTCATACTCTATCGCCCTATAAAACAAAGCCCTTTAGAAGGGAACCTTTCAGCTTAAACTGTGTTCACACTTGAAGCATCTAAGCATTAGCAGAGGGTCAGGGAGTGTTATGCCTTTCCTGTTCGATGTCTCTTACAGGCACACAACCCCAAATTCAGTGGGCGATGCTGCTTCTCCGTGACTCAGAGCCACAAACAGGGAGCGGCAAATGACAGCACACGGGGCGCCTGCAGCCCCAGCCTGCCGCAGGCTCTGCCCGCGGAACAGCCCTTCCCTCCCACGCCATTCCCTCTTCGTTCACTCTCTACGAACACCTGAAATCCAGCGTTCAAAGCTGACCGATCACTCCTGGGGTTATGCCTCCAGGCAGCTCCGATAAAACCAGCAGCCTGGAGAAACGTGGTGCTGGGACTGGCTGGGGTCCCCGCCCCCGCTGTGCCCTGCCCCCCGGCTGGCCCCGCAGGGTAACAGAAGGGGCCGCTCCATCACAAGACAAAAATAGTGCCCCCCTGTTTTGGAGTCCCAGCACGAGGGCTGGGCACGGCTGAGGTCTCACGCGGGAACACGACCCCTGCAGTGCCCTGCCCTGCCAGCCTCTCGCTACTTCCCAGGACAGCAGAGCTCGTTTTTCCATTCTTCCCTTCAGCCGTCGCACAGTAACGGCTCCTGCAAACAGCGGCGGCCCAGGCGTGGGAGAAGTTTCCTCTCCTGTGTGGTACGCAGTCTCCGTACTCGCTTACACTGATTTGCACTGTCGGAAATCTCTGGGAGGAAAGATGGGGTGTGAGCATCATACGGGGATATGAACCGCGGGAAGACCACCACGCAGGACAGATGCGGAGAAGGGGTTAGGACATCAGCCAGGTCGATGCTTTCCTCACACTGAGGAGAGGCCAACCTTTACCGAAACACAAACCCCGTTGTGCTACTAGAGAACAATTACCAAGTACAGCTTAGGGGAAGAAAAAACAGAAACAGACACCATAGGGAGCCTTAAAAGTTTGCGGGACTTCTCAAAACGCTGACGTGGTAAAACTAATATTTGTATGTCACTAATATTTATATACAATCTACCTCATGTCATCTGGAAAAACAAACCTGGAAAACTGTTAATTAGTGAAAGATATCACATCTTATTAACGTTCATATAGTAATTACAAAAACCACAAATCCATCTGTTAAGTAGTCGGCAAACAAGACAAATGGCTGTGTTATGTTAAACAGATTATAAAATGCCTGAGGGAAGGAAATCTAATAGCCCCGGCCAGACCGTGAATGGAGCAGCAGCCCAGCCTAGCACAGGGGTTACACGCCAACACAAACACGTGCTGTGCTCACACACGTACCCGCCTTTCCCAAAGCCTGCTCCTGAGCTACAGATAACAGCAACGTAAGCAATGAGTTCAGCAAGACATTATACATACAAGTCTACATAGAAACGTGGTGATGTGATCACTGAGGTTTTATTGTCCTTTAAAAAAAACTATTTCCCAAAACAGAGAACTGTCACCCCCAGGATGAGACTGGAAGAATATGCAAAGAAACATTAAATCAAATTGCCCCTGTCCATATGGGAATCCACTTACTTTAATCCAATTTAATAAACAAAACTGATTTAATTCTTGTCATGTTTTCGAGTGACTTCTGAACATTTAAAGGAAGAAACATTCGTGCACGGAGAGTAATTGATTCATCAGCATGAGCATCATCAATCCATCAGTACGTTCTCTGGGCATTCAGTGCGGTACTGAGGCACAAAACACTGAACACCCCGTTCTTCACGCAACACACGCGCAAAACTGGATGCCAACTCGTACGTGTCCTACCTTGGCAGCTCACCTAAACCACGTAATAGTACTAATTAACAAAAGGCATTTGAATAGTCTATTTCATGTGATTCCACATGTATTAGCAACTCTCTCCACCCACCCTGCAGCGATGCCGAGCCACAGCGCTGCAGAAGGGTGCCCCGGACGACGGGCTGCACACCCAGCTCCCCCCCAGAGGAACCGCAGACCTTTGCTGCTCCTGGTCCCCATCAGCTCGGCCCAAGCACTTCCCATGCCTCGTCTCTCCTGGCCCTTCCGCTCCAACTTGCCACATCCGACCAGAGACAGTCAGCCATAATCCTGCTGACTGCAGAGTCTATTTTAGATCTATCCACACCATCATACGTAACTTCTGCCAACAGACTTTGGCAAAGAGGCTGCAGCGCTCCGTTTCCCGAGACCCGAATTCATGGGAAGAAAATGCCAAGTATACAACGGCAATGTTCCCCTCATTCCTGCCCTTAAATGATCTGTGTCAGAAAAACACGGCCACAACATTCTATCATTCTCCGTGGTCTTCCCAGCCTTACACACATGAAACTCCATCAGTGTGAATTTTATAGCTTTTGGGTTTAGACAACACAGAGAGTGACGTCAAGCACAGCAAACCTGCAATGCCTTTCCTCTCAAGGACAACTACCCTTGAAAAATTACAAAGTCAGCACAAAAAGGAGAAGATAAAGATTTGAGGGCAGCCCGAGCAGCAGAGGATTGTAAATTGACTCATCTGCAGTCAATTGGCTTGCCATGCAGCTGTATGTGCACTCATTCAGGATACAGCACCCCCAGAGGAGGGCGGGGAGCTGCTTGCCTCCCTGGTGAGAGGAGGATGGGGAAGGCACGAGAACCCCCCGGGGGCCACGCAGTGGGTCTGGGCAGCCCCTGCTTACCCCCACGCAGGGCCAAGCCTCACTGCTTGCTCTGCACCCGGCATCCTCGGGTCTGGACCTGCCCGTGCACCAGGAACTGTCACTGTGGTCCTGCGCCTCTTCTGAAAACAAGTGTCTCTCAGCGACGCTTGACCCTCTCCCCTGCCAAGCTGCAGGAGCTGGAGCCCCCCCTGGGCCCCATCCTGGGGACACAGGCTGCCCCACCACACAGTGGTGCCCTACGGACAAGAACCCTACAGGGAACGCGTCTGCCTCCTTTCCCCAAGCAACAAACACTTTCACCTCTTGCTTTTAGACTGCTCTTGTTTTTAATGAATTGGATTATTTGTTTTCTTCTCCAATCATTCTGTCGCCTAAGACTTCAGATTAACAGTGTGGATGGAGGGAAGCTTAAACTGTGATTAGGTTAAACAATCACATCAATTAGCCTCTTTGAACTAAATTAACTCTGTGGCAGCAGGTCAAAAAACGCACCTTGATTGTTTTTCTTCATGGGTTAGAACGGTGGGTCTGCTGCCATCCGCCTGTGAGTTGCTTGCTCTTTATTTCAGCTGAAAAATGTTGAATTTAAAGGCAGAATCAAAGCAAAAATAAAAGGGAAGCGTTCTCATCAGCTCCTGCTTTTGAGTACATTGGTTTTGTTGTGAAATTTCCACTTCAGGGTTACTAAGAAACCGGATTGAAGGGAAACAGTGTGCAAGCTTCTATTGACAGCTCTGCACACGTGAGTCGCCTATTCGCTTGGACGTGCGTGTGCACAGCTATCCCACAGCTCCGAGAAGGAGCACCCAGGGAAAGAAAAAATGTAAGGTGAGCTCTGCCTGCAATGAGCCTGGACATCTCTCTTGGACCTACAGGCTTCTCCACTCGCTCGTTCCCGACGCCTGGAGAAGCGGGAAGTAGGCAGGGTGCATCCCATCCTCCTGGGGGCACCCGCGGCGGAGAGACCCTGCCCAGCCCCACATGTGGTCTCTGCCACGGCTCCAGCCCTGGGGATCTGCGCCGTGCCAGCTGCTGGGGGGAGAAGGCAATGCTGCGTTAATCCAAATTACTTCACAAACGTTACAGAAAGAGAAGACAAAGCGGTTTACAAAAAAGCATTAATTTGACAGAAGCGAGCACCACACTGCTCGCTCACTCTGGCTCAGTGACCCAGTCACAGCCAACGCCAGCAGACATGGTGCTGGTGCAGACAGCGGCTGTGTCCCCTCGGGCAGGGGCCGCGTAGCTGGGTGCTCACCCCGGCCCCCACCAGACCTTGTCCCAGCCGCGCTGCCTGCAGTGCATCCTCAGGGCTCGGCACGCCCAAACCTCCCTGGGGGCCATGCATTTCGCATCGCCGCTGCGTGCTGCCATTCGTCAGCGCTCAGCGACAGCCCAAAGCCATTTCTGTTTTCACAGCTCCCAACAAAAACAAACTGCAGTTCAAATCTCAACGGTAGAAACCTTGCTCAGTCACTGGTTTAATAGGATCATGGTGTTGACTGGTTTCTCCTTACATACAAAATACAGGATGTTTCAGCAGCTAAATCACAGCAGCCCTGACCCACAGACAGGTATCCAGGTAACCGGGGCAGCGGGGTCCCCAAGCAGGAGAAAGAAGAAAACAGACCAATGTCATTAATTGTTAGGAGAATTCAGGAGAGCATCTGCAGCTAGCCAAAAGGAAAAAAAGTATTTAAAATAAAGAAGCTCCTCAGAAACCCAAGACTGTCTCTTAACAGGACAGGCAGCCTGACTAACAGTAATTCCCTCATCCACCACACCCTCTCCTGGAGCATGCAAAGCCCAGCACCGCTTCACTCCCACGCCAGCTCCTTGCTGCACTTCTCTGAGGCAGCTGATCTTCCATCCTCGTGCACAGAGGAAACACGCACCAGTACACGCGCAGAGGGCCAGGCGACAGAGGTTTCCTTCCCCCAGCTGAACAGTTCATGCCCAGCACCGGAGGAGATAAGATGTTATTTTCATCTTGTGGCTCTTTCGTAGCAAGTTTTGTGGGGTTTCATCCAGTTTCTAGTGGGGAGACACTCTCCCCACGAAAAACATCGACTGCCGTATCTGCACTAGCCAGTGATGCTTTGCCAAGGATGGCCCAGGTCACACCTACTGTGCTGCTTTTTCAGTCACCTGAGGGATTCCTCCGGCCGTGCTCCAAGCCGGCTGCATAATTTGACGGTTGCACTCAGCTGACCCATCACCACAACACTGTCCAGCACGCACTTAGCTTCCTCCCCAAACCGCGTGCTGCAGCGCGCTCTGGGCTACAGGATGAGAATTGCCCATGGCACCCACCACAGGAGCAGCTTGGACGCACGCAGCAGCGTGGCAGTTCTCAGACCAGGGCACGGGGCGCCAGCCACAGCCTCCGCCGTGCTGCCACGGACACAGAGCAACGGCTCCAGACTGCGGGAAGCTGCATCCGGCATTGTCCTGCTGCCAAAGGCCCAGTGATGGTGAACTACTGCCCTACCATTCCCTTGACTGTTCCTGTGGATTTCTCACCATTTCCACCAATTTCTAGGGAAAAGCAGAGCCAATTGATGTATCCATTACTAAATGTTTTTAAATAAACAATCCCAACAGCCAAATACGTTCCTCTGTAAAAAACTGGGATATAAGCCACATGGGTTTATGCTGACTCCTGCCTCTCGCAGGACTGCAGCTGCCAGAAAGCATCTCCCAGCGTGACCAGGAGAGAGCGAGGAGATATGTCTGGCTAATCATCACACACCAGGTTCCTCAAGAGAACAAGGGCTACACAGTAAGGGCCACCTTCAGCCTCCTCTCCCTCTGCTCACATGTATGTTGCCAAACCAGCAGCCAGTATCAGAGGCCAGACGGTGGGGCAGGCACGGCACACAAGCTCCAGGAATGGAGGGCACAGCTCCACAGGTTGACCTGGGCGGGTCATGGGATCCTGTTTTGCTGTTGCAGATCCTGTTGCGGGGAACGCACTTCCCAGGAGCTTCAGAGTCCACTCGAAGCTTCGCTGCCCAAGAAGCAGCTTCCCAGCACCAGGAGATGCGTATCTGAAAGGGCACAAGGCTGCTCGAGGGCACACGCGCACGCAGACGTGGGCCTGAGCTGTTTTGCTTGCGTTTGCAGTCATGGAAGTTCCAGGTATCTGCGCTTCACGAAGTGCCTAAAAACGCAGGTCCCTGAACCACTGCCAGTCTCCCATTTCCGCTGTGGGCGGCAATCCGGTGTGCTGTGTCTCAGGGCAGAAGGTGTGTTAACAGACAGAATTAGGGGCTTTTCAGCCCAATAAAGGGTCTTGCCCAGCTACAAATCAAAGGAGTAAACTTGTGTTCTCTGGTTAGCGAGAACAGAGATTAAGAACTGATGAGCCCCTCGCTTACGTTTTACAAAGCTGGGATTTTATAACGCATCATTATGAAAATAAATATTCCATTCCAGACTAAGACAACAAAGGGAATAAAGAGGGCAATAGACGAGCTCAGCATTTAGGTACAAAGCACACCTACATGAGAGGCACCAAGTCCTGAACTCAGCCCCACCTGCAGTCCCTTTCCTGTTCTTGAGTAACGCGCAGCTCCTTCACAAAGATGTGCAGATTCATTAGTGAATGTTTAAAAGGCCTTTCTGAAGCCGTTTAGTGCTAAGTGCTGTCATTATATACTGGTGGGCAGAGCAGCCGAAATAGGCGCAAGGGAAAGATTTGTGGCCAAGATCAGCCACAAAGCAGCGAGAGAAGGCGGCTGGGACACACCGAGCTCAGATACACAGCGAGGATCCCGAGGGAACACACAGGTACAGACTGAGTCCTGCGAGGAAGAGGAGCTGAGCAGCCTCTTCTCCCTGCACAGCGAGGTCACAGCGTTCACCAGGGATAACCGTGATTCTCAGTACTCCAGGACCCAGTCTAGAGACCAGTGCAGCCCACAGCAGAAGTCACCAGTGGGTGTCCGTGGTTATTCCCACTGGGAGAAACCCTGATCAAGAGACCCAGAAGTCACATCTCAGATCAGTCTCCAACCGGCACTGCACCCCACTGCCCGCAGCCACGGGCGCTCTCACCCTCCCCCTAAACCCACCGGGTCCATGGTGGGGATCAATTGCACCTCGGCCGGGCGCTGAGCACACCTCTGTCTGCGCACAGGCCCCGTGCGGCAGTGCCAGTGCCCCAGCACCCAGCGTCCCTGGCACCGGCTCTGCACACAGAGCCCCCTCCCTCAGGAAGAGACCACCCCCCTCCGAAGGGCACATTCCTCTGTCCACACTCCCACAGAGCTGCTACCTCCCAGGCGCCCAGCCTTCAGCCGGATCTGGTGGAGTAGCAGCAAGTGCCGGAGCAATGGAGGGGAGCAGGCCCGATGGCCATGCACACACGTGCTCCAAACACGGCCTCACAGACCCCATTGCCAGAGGAAACCAAACCTAAAAACAGCGCCGATGTGCAACACTGCACAGAAAGGACAAAAAGCAGCCAGCAGCGCTGGAAACCAATCTGGGCAGGGACAAAAACTGATGATGACATACACAGGAGTTTGTAAGAACTCACTAACGTAAGTGATTAATTATATTGCTGAATACGCGTTGCCCAGACAAGAGGTGGCCTACAACCGCAGCCAGCTGACCGCTCTCAAATCATATGCTGGAAAAGGAAAAAGAAAAAAAAGAGTGCTGAGCTGTATACTGGAAAACGTATTACTAAATGCCATGAACTTCCATTTGAAAGGAACTGCTGACTGTGAATAAATCCACCATATGGCTTTGCAAAGCTGAAAGAGCATTTATTTCCCAAATATAGCAAGATCAGTCTATGACAGTCTGTTTTTCTTTTATAATCCACATTAGAAAATTATTTAGAGTACAGTATCAAACACAATTTGTTTGGTTGCCATCAACTAGTCACTGGTGTAATAGAAGGCTTTCATGGTAAGAATACGGTCTTGTCTGTAGCAATTACACCTGCACAGCTTCACAATATCAGAACATTTCAGGAATTTCTGAGACCTTTTTGGTGACCTTGCTTCAGCAAAGCTGCCTGCAGAGGAGAGAAAGGTTAAATCTCAGATTATCGCTTCTGTGAACAGTTTCGTTGAGTCGACACCCATGAACTTGCGACCCTCCCATGCGGGTTCAGCGGAGAGAGCACACGAAAATGGAGAAGCTGCAGGCTATCGCTGGGTATTTACCATCTGGTCTGCCAGCCCAGGACAGCAGCTAAACATGCCTCTAGGTCTGATCAGCCACCGAGCTGCGCCTGCGGTTTGTGCTGAACGCAGCCCGCGGTGCTGGGGAAAACGCGTGCCCTCGCCACAGGCCCCGGGTGGGAGAAAGGATGCAGCAATCCCACCCACACACAGGTGAAGCTGTCCGTGGTAAAGAGAGACAATCTCCCTGTTTTTTCTTACAGGCAGGTCACCCTGACCATATTCACCATCCTGCCTTCCCCAAAAGTGCTTAAAATACCTCCATTTCAAGCCAGCCGCAGACCGCGCGATGTGCTGCGAAGCTCAGCCTCCCAGCCAGCTGCTCTCCCACCCAAGCCCCTCTAGCTGTGCAACCCTGCAACCTCAATCAGGTCTCTTCAGAGTAGGAGGGATGACAGAAGGTACCTTTGTGCTGATTTAAGCACTAACTAAATATAGATGACATGGGAACACTGGGAAGCTACAGCTGAACCCATCTGCAGCGAGTGAAATATAGTCACATAACGGAAATATCTCTAGAGCCTTGGAAATAGGCTCTTAATTCGGCTCTTTCATTTGCAGGAGCTGGTTTGACACGCAAAACGTCAGGACGCCTTAGCACCGGGCAGCCTGGAGACCCACGGTCACACGGGGACCGCTGACCGGCGCGAGAGGGGTGGGGAGCAACTGCCCGGCACAAACTGGGGGAGAAGAAAAATAATTTCCAAAATCCTCTGACGACAGGATGGGACACACACATTTAAAAATATTTTTGATAAAAAATACCCTCAGCAACATTTTTTGTTACTACAGAAGGAAGCTGTTCCGGCTGCCCGCAGCCTTTCAGGGTGACGGACGCAGAGGGCCGCGGTGCCCACACGGGACCCGGTACCGGCCACACGGCCGCGGCCGAGCGCGCCAACGCGGCCCGC
>VWZZ01004457.1:402414-415843 GCA_013399095.1 Psophia crepitans | reverse complement strand
CGCCCGGCAGCCGGCGGGAGCGCACCCGCCCCGGGAGCCGCCGGGACTCGCAGCGGAGCCCGCGCCCAGGCTCGGGGCTTTGAGAGGCGTTGGCGGTTCCGTGCCCCTCCTCTGCGCAAAGGCTCCCGACAGGCCGTAAGGCCCAGCGGAACTCCAGGCCTACGGTTTTTCCAGGTTTATTCTTTAACAGGACTTAGAATCGTTGAATTGTTTAGGTTGGAAAAGACCTTTAAGATCATCCAGCCCAACCGTTAAGGTAACGCTGCCAAGGCCACCACTAAACCATGTCCCTAAGCACCACATCTACCCGTCTTGTAAGCACCTGCACCGATGGTGGCTCCACCATCCACAGGGACTGGCCGCTGCTCTGCAGCGAGTAACATCACCCCAGCAAGTTTTTCCACGCTGCAACAGAACAAGAGGACTTTAAATGTGTCTCAGTGATTTCACGGAGAGCGTGCAGCAATCCTAGAATCCTCCATCAGCCTGTACAGACACCGGGAGGGGCAGTGGGGTGCTGCCCCTCACCAACACCCTCCTGTTTCTGCCCAGCTTATCCTCAGCACCGCATTCGGTAACACAACCTGAACAGAACCCGCACTGCTCAGAGGCGAAAGGTTTAGATCAGAGGGGGAACATCGACTCGTGGGGAAAAAAAAAAAAGCCAAACAGTTTGTCTTCATCAAACAAGTAATAGCTTTTTTTTTTATTTAAGAGAAAATACTCAGCTTCAAAGCCTCGAAACAAAGCCTCAGCAGAAAGCAGATGCAACACCCTTAATGAGCTGTCTGAGCAAACGGCATGCAACTCTAATACCCACCTCGCCCAGCAGTGCTAATCTAGATCCACCATTTCAACTGCATTTTAATTAAAACTTTAAAACCTCCAAACTCAGCAGAATCGTCTTCTGCCCAAGGTTCGTTCCCACTAACTACAGTGAAATCTGTGGTCAGGGATTTTCCCGTCCTTGGCCTTCCTGCACAGACAGGGGGGTGCTGAAAAGCAAAACTTGAAAGGACAGGCTGGTCTCAGTTTACCTCACCCATGACGTACAGCCCCACACAGCACCCTTGTTCCATGTTGATAATCACCAAAGTCTGATCAAAGACAACACCGGGGTCTCAACACACACCCCGTGGGACTGCCCACAGCCCACCCAAAGGGAACCAAAGGCAAAACCTGAACAACCTCCACAACTGTGTTTATCCAGATAGCTCAGAAGGGTCCCAGTAGGATAGGAAGATTAATTCCTTTCAAACAGCAGCTCAATGTCATGCCCAGGAGAGTTCAAAACCAAATTCAACCCCACCCTCTATGCAATAGCTTTGAGAGAATACAAACGAGGTCATGTTTTAGCCTGGGAAATTAGTGCAAATACGTATACTTTTGTGATAATAAAAGCTGATCTCCAACTCAGGCTTTGTCTGAGCCGAGGAGCTACTAGGCTTTTTTTTAAAGCCTACTTCAACATAGTCGTATCATTTATGGCTGTAAACTTACAGTAGTGTAAGATCATGTGAGGGATCATGGTCCCAATATAGAAATGTTTATGCTATCAGAGCTTACTTACAGATAAAAAGCACTTTTATACTGCATTAAGAGGTTTAGAAATGCCACTGGCTGGAATTAAAAAAATTCCACCTCTAACTGATGAGAGCATCGCGTGCAGCTTAGACCTCTGTCCTCGTTTATACTGGCTTTCTGCAGGGCCTGCAATTAGCCCCCGGCTCAGAGCCCCCATGCAGAGACAGGGACTGCTCTTACCAGGGAGCAGCAAACCTGCTCCTCCGACCGAGGCAGCTCAGTGCCAGCAGCTCGTGGGGAGGGAAGCGGGCAGAGGAGTTCTCCCAGTCAAGGTGTAGTTACTAGCTGCAGGAAGCCAACAGAGGTGTTTACACAGAGGATGCAGCAAGGATCTGCGGGCTCCTGGAGGAATTCCAACTGCAGCAGAGCTGAGACAAGGGCAAGGACCAGCCGGCTGCGAGCCAGCGGAGGAAGGCGATGCGGAGGGCTGGGGCCTGCCGGCGTGGCTGGAAGAGGCTCCCACTGCCAGCCCAACCACCAGCACTGCTCCACCAGCCGGCTGCCTTTCAAGCACGCCCAAACTGGCCACAGCCAAAGGAGCCTCCCCAGCTCACAGACGGCACCTGGGCTCTTCCCGAGCAGAGACCACAAAAGGCAGTTTTTAGGTTTCTCCATCTGCTTTTTGTTACAGTCTCCTGGGCCCGCAGCACTACACGCCTCGCACAGTGGCATAGGCACCACTTAGAAACGCAAGACACGAGCTCAGCCCCAGCGTGCCAGGAGAGCTCACTTGCTGTGGCAGAGGTTGATCCTGCACTAGGACGCTGCAATTGGGATTCTCAGAGTGCAGGAGAGGAACAACGGCAGCAGCCACTGGTTTTCCAAGTGCCTGGGCACCAAGTGCTAGAGAGCCAGAGCGTGACCTCCCAACCTCCTCCTGCCACCGCCGCCTCTGTTCGGGCACCCATCCCCTGCAGGCATCCATCTGCCAGCAGTCCAGGCCAGGGGGTCCCCTCCTACCTGGGCAGCGCTGTTCTAGGGGATGCAGTGAGCAGCCTTGGGGAGGGATCTCTGCTTCCTCCCTCTCCGCCATGGGGAAAGAGCTGGGCTCCCCAGGGCCAGAGTCACCCCTCCTGGGGACACCGAGAGCTGGAGCACATGATCAGATAAAGCACAGAGGAACCATACAGAAAAATTTCTCCCTCTCATCTTTGACTCTCTGCCCTTTAAAAGACAAAATTTAGCGTATCATTAAGGCAAGAGGCTTCAAGCTGACTTCTTAACAAAACAATAACATCTTTCAAAGTGGCTTGTACACTTTTTCCCCAACGAAAGTGCTCAGAGGCCATCACCATTCAGAAAAAACCCACAGATCTTACCGTTACTGTATTCCGTGACAAAAAGAGATGTACTGAAAGAGTGTAATTGCAAGAAGAAAGCTCTGTATCTCTGACAGCTGAAACAGCCTTCTTCCTCTTTTACAAATTCCTGAAGCTAGTAGAGAGCAAAATAAAACCCTGTGAGTATATATACAAATAATTAAAACATTATTTTTTTCCCAAAAGGCCTCAAATGGACAGAGTAAGAAAAAATGCAAAAGAAATGCAACTAGTGCAGCCAAGGAAAGACACTTCCAGCTCCTGAGTCACCCCACAAAAATGCAGGTACACCAGTCATCCCTAACGGGGAAAACCAAGCCACCTGCACCTCCGATACGCCTAAATACCGGGAACCGAGTCTGGCAGCTGCAGAGCAGGGCATCCTGCCCTTTCACCGGCAGCACACTTGCTGCGGGAGCTCCCCATCGCACCCAGTCAGGACAAAGTTTATCACTTCCCATAGCAGAGAGGCCCTGAGGCGTGCCTGCGGCTCTCCCTTCTCTCCAGCTCCCGCCCGGCCCCGCGGGAGGAGCGGGCAGTGCTCCGTCATCGACCTCCCGGTAACGGGGAACACACGAAGAGAAGCGGATGTGGCAGAAACAAGGCCTGAAGCTCACCGGAGGAGACATAGCTCTCGCATACCATGCTTCATCTTGCTGTTATGCCTAGTATTTTGGATAGGGAAATTGCCTCTTTTTCCCCTAGCAACAGTCCACTTCTTCATGGCCGCACAAAATTCACCGCTACGGAAAGAACAGACCAGAAGGTTGGATTCCTGCACATGGTGCAAGTTCTGATACATGTAATGAGATGAGAGCAAGTCTGATGTTCTTCACTAAAAAGCGAGGGTTGATGTGGCATTCAGGCTGAGAAACTATGGAACAGCTAAATCAGGAAATGCAGTTACTGTAGAAGGCTCAATCCTTCAGTGTTCTCCTCCGTCAGCCTTAAACTAATGGCCTCTCTTCATGTAATTATAGACTATTAGTTACACCAAACCATATTTGCATGCTTACACAACCTTACTGTGCCTCTAACGCACGCGCCATCCTGTAGTATTAACGCTGCTTCAAGTTTAATTTATGTGGGTTTTACCCCAGGGTAAGTCAGGACTTCAGTGAAGCTCCCAGCTGCCGGTGCCTGACTAACTCGGGTCAAAGCCACAGGAATGAATGACTCACCAGAAAAATAAACCCACTTGTGGTCAACACAGTGGGGACAAAACTGACAGGCTGATTGTAAGTATATGGGTCATCATAACAACAAAGTCAGAGCCTTCAAAAAAGAACAAACAGAAAATGGGCTATTTTCGGTTCACTCCCGGCCAGGGATTTTGGCTGTGGGGTGCTGCCGTCCCAAGAGCTCTCCAGCAGCCAGCCCAGGCAAAGCCCTGAGCGCAGCCAGAGCGGCGAGTCAGCCAGCAGCCCTGCGGCTGCGCCGTTCCACGGACGCTCGGGTGTCTGGATCAGGAGCTGTACAGCATTGTACACAGTTCCCAAGCAGACTTTCCTTCAGTTTGTTAACTGGCCTCTTCCACTGATCTAAGTGTGGCAAGAGGTAAAACCTGAGCGTACTTTCTGTGGTCACCCACAGAGGAATCCGCTGTCTGGAGCATATGAGGAAATAATTGTTTTTATTTTTTACATGCACCACTTGAAAACATCCTAAAGGCCAAGAGCTTAGCCTAGGGGTGCCCCTAAGGTAAAGAGCTTCGTTTTAAGGTGCCTCCAGCTGAGCTTTCATGTTAAAGACCCCTAAAAAGCTAACCCTCTAGCTTCAGGGCACCTGTGAGCTAAGCATCAAAATCATCTCAAACTAAGTGATTAACATCCCAGCCTTCATGTCACCTCCACTGGAACCTCAAAAATGCTAGGGCAAAGCCTGGGTACAAACTGAGAAATGCAGAAAAACGGGAAACTGCAAACAGCTCCAGAGAAAACAAGAAGATATTTACCTCGGGGCTACTTAATCACAGGAATCGCTCCGCTCTGTGGCAGGCTTTCTGAGCCCGGGAACCCTTCACACAAATACTCTGGAGTTAGTATAACGTCAACATCCTTTGTTTTAAGGGAAACTCACATTTTGGTTTTTCAAGGACCCTGAATCTCGTTGAGTATCAAGCTATTCAGGAAATAATGGGTCTGCTTAAAGATAGGTTTCATTATTTAGTAATTTTTTTCACTAAAACAGCATTTAATTTTAAGCTAAAAGTCAGTTTCACGAACAGCACTGATGACCTGAGCAGCGCACGCTGTTTACCTTTATAGATCAGGCACTGCACAGGCTGAACACCTAGTATTAACACACAAGGTAAGGTATTCCTAAAGCAACAGATTAACTTCCTTAATCACATTACATGAACCCAGTTAGCTCCAGGCCTCACACAGAGCCACAGATTCCAGGACTGGTTTGGGTGGGAAGGGACATCAGAGCCCACCCAGCGCCACCCTCCGCCATGGGCAGGGACACTCCCACCAGCCCAGGGTGCCCAAAGCCCCATCCAGCCTGGCCTCGGGCACTGCCAGGGAGCCAGGGGCAGCCACAGCTTCTCGGGGCACCCTGTGCCAGGGCCTCAGCACCCTCCCAGGGAAGGATTGCTGCCTCCCAGCTCAGCTCCAGCTTCCCTCCTGCAGCTTCAGGCCCTTCCCCTTGGCCTGGCCCCCCCTGCCCTGCAACCAGCCCCTCTCCAGCTTTCAAACACACCGAAGCAGACGCTGTATGCCCTTCTCCAGCTTAGCCTTTGTCAAAATACTGATAGCGAATAGAGAGCACAGGATCCACGTTTTTATATGCGTATGTTTGTAGAAACCTGAAGGAGAGGCAGAGCCCACGCACACCTGAGCACACAGAGGTTTGTGAGGACTTGCCATGTCCTCCAGCAGCATCACAGAGCTAACTCGTTCAGCAACAGGCTCCTAACGGGCAGCTCTGCTTTTCGCATGACTTCCACAGCCCACAAGAGGTGAGGAAGCCAAATCTGAGATGCCCCCGGGCCATAGGGACACCAGAGCTACTTAACAGAAGACAGAGGAGTTGCTGTGATTTATCAAGCAGCAGAGATCAGAATTAGCCTCTGTCCTCCCTTGGTCTCTGCGCGAGCAGTCTGTAATTTGGAAGTACACGTAATTTCTCAAGATCAAACGTAGAGATAGGCGTTGTGTTTAAACTCCCTGCAGGACAGACCTTAACTGCTGGCGGAAGGAGAGCTCACTGCTGCTGACCAAGCTCCCCACAGATCCACGGCTGGTCCAGCAGCAGCACCACACTGGGACCAGGCTGATGGGCACGAGTAGTCCCAGTGTCCCCTCGGGACAACTCTGGCAGGCTCTGCCCTTTCTCAGGGAACGACAAGGGCTTTCTGTACCCAGCGGCAGGGTGGAGCGGGGCTGCACCGTGGGCCGGTGCCCACCCTCGCGGCAGACAGTCGCTGCCCTGTGTCTCTGCTGCAGCTGCAGCTCAGGCAGAGCCCCCGGGCACGGGTGCCAGCCATTCTTCAGAGGCCTTGAAAGAAACATTCATTTATAAGTGCGTAATGTTTATCCCATTGATTTTTTGAAAAAACCCTATTTATTAAACTGCCTTTTCATTTCTTTTCCTCTGCTCAGCAATACGGCCGCTCTGTGCTCAGCGCAGCTCCCCAGGGTGGCTGTCCCGCACGAACAGCCGTGTGCCCGGGCCAGGCCGCGCTCACGCCAGCACGGAAGGTGCGCGCAGCGTAGCCGCGCTGACAGCGCAACACGCGGAGCGCCCACGGGAGGCCCTTCCAAGGCAGAGAGCCTCCCATCCTGCCAGCAGCTCGGCACAAAGGGTGCACAGCTCCCGCCTGCCCAGCCCTTCCAGAGCCCCGAGCGTGTCCCCGGGAGCCCACCCTGCACCGGCACCGCTGGGCTCCACTCCGCTCCCACTGGGAAACCTGGGCCAGCTCCACCAACTGCGTGCAACCACAGCAGAGGGAGGTGTGCACAGAACCGACCTGGCCACATCAGAGACAATTCCTTGTCCTGGGCATCCTTTTTTATCAATCTTACCCTGCATGTTAACACTAAAAGGCGTATTGAGGATTGAAGACTCCCTCCCATGGGAAAAGAAAGTAAGGAAACCGACAACAGCTTGGCTTTAAAATAAAGTTTTCAGGAGGGTGGAGGTGGGGAAAGCTGACAACCCTCAACAAACCTTCGTTTTTCACAGCCTAGGGTGTTACCTGACACAGCCATGACTGACTCTCCAGCAATACAGAAACTCAAGACTTCAGCCAGAGCTTCTCTACTGTGCGTAGAAAACTCATCGTGGTGGAGGACGCAGATGCACTAAAGAGCACAAACTGAATTCAAGTTAACAGCAGCATCGGCCCTGACCACGGATCAGCAGGCTGCCACCCAGTACCTACACAAAACGCCTTCTCCACGAGGGATACAGCTACAGTACCGGTTCCCTCCCTGGCTAGCCCTGCAAAGGGAAAATAAAAAGGCCCAGCAGAAGTAGTACGAGGTTCAGAAAGCTTCGCTTGTAAGGACAGGCTCAGAGAGGGAATTCAACTGAATTGGTGAACTGACTAGATACACCACCACCACCAAGCCAATGCCAAGCAATTCTTCTGCAGCCTATCTAGTGGAGACTGGGAATCATTTTAACGTGCAGGTAGTTTTGTTAGAGATAAATGAACACAAAGGATGAAGACAGCTCAGCACTAGAACTGATTACCAGCAAAGACAGCAATTTGTCACCCTTTGAGGACTGCCACATGTTTGACAAGAACCTGTTAAGTATCTGCTCTCTTAGAGCCTGCTGCAAACAGAAAGGTGATCTAAGAGGTCTCCCCAGCTCTCACCCACCGCTCATCACTTCTCTGACTGTATGTTTCCATGCTAACTGTAATAATTATCACTTTAAATCACTTAAATTTTGGGAGAAGCAATACAGCACGATGTTTTCTCCTGTATATCTCCTCCCATTCAAATATCTGAAGCCAACTTATTAATTCATTTATTGCTAAATTAGAAGAGCCTAGAGACCAGCTGGATGTAAGATTCCAGACCAGATCTAGCATGGATGAAGATCTTTTATAAGAATCCCTGTGCTATGTTAATACTACCAATAAGTACAATTAATCCTGCCAGATGACTCCCATGGGACTTTTTTATGCTAGCTTTTTGATTCCTTCCAAAATGCCGCCAAGAAATCCACCCATGTCTTCTTCCAGCCTTGACCCAATGCCTTGATTTTGGAGGAACGTCTGCAGCCCCAGCCCGCTGCACCAGGTGAAATAACACCAGCAACGCCATCCCCCAGGAAAGCCAGTGCTCCCAGCAGAGGCACCAGATGCACAGACAGGAGGGCAGCAACCGCAGCCGCAGCAATAACGTAATAAAGACAGCCGAGATGTTAACTAATGAGACTCAGACCCGGATCGTGGCCTGGGGTAATTGTACAGCCAGCCCTTTGTCTTCCACATCTGCAGCTGCGATTCAAACCTTCCCGTGCTCCCCCGCACTGGTTCCCAGCATGAGTCACACTGAGCGGTGGTACTCCTGCCACATCTGCACGCACAGCAGCTGGCGCGAAGCATGGCGGGTTTCGGAGCCCTCGCTCCCAGCAGCGGCTCCTCCCTCTTCAGATCGCAGCCCAGACCTGCTGTACCCATCGAGCGCTGTCTCAGTTCTGGGGACTCTGGCCGCAGGAAGTTCTCTTTTATTTCTGTTTTCTATTTCCCACGCACACAGCAATCTGCCCACAGTACGGTGTGAACCGCTTTTACCCCCATGAGAACAAAAGCCAGCCAGCACCAGAATTCCATCCCAACGATTACAAGGCTTGTGCTTGGCCTGCTTGCTCGTAACAAGACAAGAGGGAATGGTTTCAAGTTGCATCAGGGGAGGTTTAGGTTGGATATTAGGAAAAACTTCTTCACGGAAAGAGTGGTGAGGTGTTGGAATGGACTGCCCAGAGAGGTGGTTGAAGCACCATCCCTGGAGACATTCAAAAAACGTGTAGACATGCACTCCAGGACATGATCTAGTAGGCATGACGGGGTTAGGTTGATGGTTGGACTAGATGATCTCAGAGGTCCTTTCCAACCTTAGTGATTCTATGATATGTAACGCACAACCGCCGTAACTTTCCATAAGCTACCAATTAAGTAATTCTAAATTATTTGCACAAATAAAGGAGGGAGCTGCGGCGTAATACCAAGCTCCTGTGGACTCTTCAAAGCAAGAGACATTGAGACTTGGCGCAGAACAGTTTATGGCGTGCACCAGAACTGCTGGAGCCTACTCACAGCAGCAACTGAGCTCCGAACCTCTGCCCTAACGTAACTCAACGCTCAGCGGACGATTTCTCTTGGTCCTTTGCAACACGGGAAGTATAAAATAAGTGCTGACATTTCTTACTACATTGTTCTGGTGATTAGAGTTAACAAAACAGCACAAAGCCTACAGCACGCATTCGGTTCGAACCTAGCCTGAGAGCAGCAGCGCTGCTTTGACGTACACCTCCCCAGCGTGTTCTCACGGTACTGTCCAGACCTTTAGCACTGGCGTACCAGACGTGCACCATTTTTCTGTTACAATTAATAAATGTATCTAAACTTTAGCAGTAAATTCATATATTGAAGTATTTTAATATTAAATACAGATTAATATTTACATAATTACTATCAATTGCAATGTTAGCGAGCGAACTGAAAGCAGACACATTCGGATCGTTTGCGGTTTTGTATCTGCACCAAACCAACCCTCTATTGTACAGAGATCCCACAACTGCTGCGATGAACGGCTACGCTTACTGGCGTGAAATACAAAGCGATTCAAGACCTTAAGTATAACCCAGCATCAGCCAAAGTTGAAAAAATTTGGAAGTTACTGAAAACGTATTCAAGGTTTTGGTCTGTCAAATTAATAATGAAGTTAAAGATTTTCTAAGCACAAGAACAGATTTTAAGGATAGGAAATAACTAGTACATGTCTAAATATCAACTAAAGTATCCAAAATAAATACTTCTGCAGAACAACATCTAAAACCCTGCTCAGAAATGCGCACAAGAATACATTTCTGTTTAAGTTCTGGAAGAAAACCACACATGACTCAGAGTTGGGCGATTACATGACCTCAGAGAAGTCACTTCCCACCTTTGTGCTTGCTTCCTAGTCTGCAGGAAAGGATATTGTTTTCTTCATTCAAAGGGTTTTTTCCTGAAGGTTATTTAGCTGAGGATTTAAATGATCTTTGATATCCTTGAGTTGAACATTTTGTAGAAATGAAAAAAAAAAAAAAGAAATTGCATAAACCCCCCCAGACTGTTACTTTGATCTGTATAGACATATTCATTCCAAAGTGTTTTATTTTGTAAACATATAACCCAAGTCTGCCAACTGCTGCAGCCTATCTATCCACAGTGCTCAACAACCCTGATACTAACACGCACATACTTCTGTTAAGGCACCAGTCCCTCTGTCACTTAATCCTTTTTCAGCAAACAATAAATGATAAAAAGCCCACAGTGTACATCCCCCAGGTTCGGATCCATTTTCAGTGCGCACAGCACCGCGAGAACACGGCACACCCAAATACCTGGCTTGCATCTTAAGTCGCGGATCAAGAAATGCTTTTCTATAGCAATACTCCGCATTCAAATACAGTTCAGGAGTAGCAGCCAGGGTCCAAAGGACAGTATCACGGGCTCAAATTCTGTCAAGCTGCCGTTTTCAGCTAAGCTATTCTATTCTATTCTACAGGCACACCTTTAAGGTCAATGGGACACAAGCGAGCGTTCCTACAGACTGCTGAGCGGGACTGAATTCAAACGCGCAACGCTAACCCCCCCACCTGAACGTGTCACTGAGCTGTGCTGTTAGAAGCCCAGACTGGTTTGGGTGGGAAGGGAGCTCCCAGCCCCACCCCCTGCCATGGGCAGGGACACCCCTCACCAGCCCAGGGTGCCCAAAGCCCCATCCAGCCTGGCCTTGGGCACTGCCAGGGAGGGGGCGCGTTCATTAAGGCCCAAGTAATCAGTATTTTCCAGAGATCGCAAAACACGCATGCTATACTACACTGCACCCTAAGCCACACACCTTGGTACGAGGAGGACTGGCGTTTCAGGACAACCATGAGCAAAAGGAGCGCGATGGCAATAACAGGTCACACCAGAGAAGCCAGCGTGCCACCTGCTCAGGCACGCCATGTCCTTCACCCGCACCAGCTTTCTCCAGACGCACCCTCCCCTTCCCACTCAACACCCTAATCCCGCACCTCCACATAACGATAACGATGCTGGATCATACCCACGGGCACTGCCAGTCAAGCACTGTCACTGCACAGCAAAGCAGAGCAGAGCAACAAACCGGTCTGTGAATTAATAAGTGGGAGCTCAGCTGCAAATTTCTAAAACCACTTCACAGGCAGTGCCAGAAGATGATAAACAAGCGTACTTGAATTTCAGGTTTATTACAGCTTCATGCAGTGTCATCA
This sequence comes from Psophia crepitans, assembly GCA_013399095.1. Taxonomy (NCBI): domain Eukaryota; kingdom Metazoa; phylum Chordata; class Aves; order Gruiformes; family Psophiidae; genus Psophia; species Psophia crepitans. Next base: position 404,474 of record VWZZ01004457.1, on the reverse strand, counting down.
TTCTCTGTTCCAGGCTCTTCGCCGACCTGGATCTCTTCTTTATAACTCGGGGAATTTGGGGTGAATGAAGGAGAGAATTCTTACAGCGAGGTAACAGAGAATACACTGGGACTTCAGGTCTTGCTCTGGACAGAGCCGGGCTCAGAAGCGCCTTTGCAGAAACGCTTTCATCAGGACGGGGTGCGTACAGAGGGTGGTGCACAGGCAGGAAAGAGTTTCTCCCCTGGTTGAGAGGGACACCCCTGCCAGGCTGCAGGGAGAGAGGAGCCTTTTCTCTTTGACAGGCTCAGCCATCCTGTTCCTTCCGTCTGTCTGCAGAGTAAAGCCTGGCTGAAAGATTGAGCAGGGCAGCATTCGACTGAATTTGGTCCCCAAGGCATCACAGCTTCAGCCCGTGAACAGCTCTGTCCATTTGTGAGTCTGCACTCCACCGAGAGGGAATCAGAGACACAAAATCACAACTTTGCCAGTCAAAACATGGAGGTAGGAGCACTACATCCTGCTGCACATCGAATATTGAGGGTTCTTGTAGGCTATGTTGGCGTTTTCAGCCACTCAGAGGGCTGAGGCAGGAGTCGGGCTCTTACCTGGGTTCTCTTCTCGGTTCTGCTAGTGATTTAGCTTGTAACAGAGTCATTTAAATTCTCAGTTTCACCCAAGTTAACGATATGTGTTTGATAATTAGTCTGAGAAACAGTTCTGCACAAGTTTCATTCTTTATATATTATTTGTAATGGAGAAGGATAGATAGAATGCCATGCTGGTGTGCTTTCTCAAATTCACTTTTTTTCCCTCTCAGTTACCTCATATGACCTCCCCTAACAGTGAGGTCTGCTTCTCCATTGAATTACTTATTTCAGTAGAACAATCCAAAAGTTACTTATTCAGAATATCTTAAGAAGCTGTGCCTTTGGACAAAGTCAAAACGAAGACAAGAAATCTTCAAAGAAATTTTCAAAGGAAGACTTGCAGAGTTAGTCCAAGTTATCTACTGAGATAATTTTATCTGCTTAGACCTTCAGAGAGAATAAATTTTTAAAAAAGTCCGTACTGTCTGCTTGGACCAAAATACAGCCTCTTCAGCAGATACAATAATTTAACCTGGAGTGTCATTACCTACTGCCCAGTCCTTCCTGCTCGGCCCTTCCACTCCATATCCTCAGCCTTACGAAATGCTCGGTCAAGGCATCAGGAGCTGAGGCAAGGTACCCCCCACAGCGCTGCTCTTTAGCTGGACACACACAGTGGGCAGAGGCTGAAGCCCATCGTCTCAGAAACCAGCCGTACACATGCACCCTACGGCGTTTGCCTGGGTTCTGTCATCGCTGAGGGACGGGGCTGGTCACTCAGTCTGTGCTCACAGCCTCGCATCAGAGGAACGAGCCCCTAGAAGCTGGGTGACAGGAAGGGTGTTCCTCCTCACCAGCGATGGGCAGGGCGCCTGAGGAAGCCTGCTGTGGTTCCACAGCGCTGGTGTGAAATTTTGATGCCGCGGAGCCGTGCGGCCAACCGCTGCCGGTTCACCAGCAAGAGAGTTCGCGCTCAGCTCGCGCACACGCCGTCACATCACACAGGATTGTAAATCAGCATGAAGAAGCACTCCCTGTGGGACAGGTCCCACCGAAGTCTCGGTGAACACAGACCTGGTACTTCGCATTCCCACCCATAAGACACAAAGTTCAACCGCTGCTGCGAACACGTCGCTTATCCCAGAGAGCTGCCGGGGTGTTTTGCCGAGACCTGAAAACAGGCTTTACTGAACGAGGAGAGGGCACAGGTAACCAAACGCAAGAAGCGCTAAGTACGATTTTTTCATTTTCTTGGGAATCTGCGGATGAATTAAAGGCCACATTTAGAAACTACATAAACCTGAAAACCGTCCAGCACCGTCACTGGAAAGCCTTCCCGAAGCCAGCCCTGCCGCTCGCTGGTTTGCACAGTCAGCGCAGAGTTAACAGCAAACCAAGGGGCACTGACAGCAATAAACAAAGTCGTTTTCTGCCGAGGCTCCAGCCGCCCCCCGCCGCCTTCCTGCCGGCTCAGCCTCCCCTGCGAGCCCC
>VWZZ01004457.1:380116-401698 GCA_013399095.1 Psophia crepitans | reverse complement strand
GGGCGCTCAGGAACCGCTTTCAGGCCGGGGTAACCCAACGGCAGCAGAGAGGCACCTGCGAACCACAGTACGCAAATCAAACCACCGAATGAAAACGCACTTTGCTGTTACGGACCCTTGCAGGGCAGCGCTCGATCCGGGCCCTCGAACCCCCCGCTGAACCCGCAGCCTTTAAGAAACAGAACAGATCTAGGTCAGCACCTCCAACGCGTCCGCAGCTGCGACCCACTCTTCAGGGCAAAAGCCGCTCACAGCGAGGCGCACTCTGAACTCGCCCTGCCGCAGCCCGCCTGGGTGCACAGAATGGAAAATACCGGTGTCGAGAGGGCAGGTTGGAAGGAAATAGGGTGATAAACTGCTGATGCACACACCCCCTGCTTCTCTGCTATTTAATGACTCTAAGGACAGGTTTTTGGTTTAAGGCCAAGCCACTCACCGTTCTTGCCTGCTGTTGTTGCCTGGTGCGGAGCACTGGGTCATTCTGCTGTTCGGTTTCATCAGCTGGCTGCAATCTTTCTAATCGTGCTGCCATCAGCAGATGACAGCATGATTGCATTTATACCAAAGAGATGCAAAGCACCTGTGCCAGGGAGGAGAGGAGCTTTTCATTTCACTTTGGTATCTTTCTCTTTATTCAAAATACCCTCTCTGGATGTGGGGAAAAAAAATCCAGGTCTGGGCTGCAAGCAATGCAAAGCCTTCCTGCTTAGAGACGATGGCTTACTCTGACCGCACCACACAGAAGTGAAGGCTGGAGATTAAGTACTATTGTGCACCTCAAGTCCGTCCCAGGAAACAAGATATGAAATAAAGAGACAGGATTTTATAAAGCACCCTTCATGGAAAGTCACTGCACGTCTTCACAGATGACTCGCCAATGAGATTATTTAATATACTGGCCTGGAAATGTAAACGACTGTCTCTGAAGCAAACACTGCTGTTTAACTGCACCCAGAAACTACACTCAGGTTTACTTGAGAAAGCGATGAATGTCATCTCCAGTTGAAATTACAGAGGAAAGTTAGGTTCAGTATGCATAATTAAACGACATCACAGCAGCAATTACACATCTCTAATGATCGCAGCAGCTCAGTTACCATCTTCATAAGAGTGTACAACAAACCTGGAAAGGAATGTGAATTTCCAAGCTACTAGTATTCTGGAGCCTTGATGCCCTTAGAGAAGGGCAGGGCCACCCCTATGTTCAGCCAGCTGGGAGCAGCTCTGGAGAAACCATTCACCTTCTGCAAAGGGAAAAAGAGAGCGTTACTGTTCTAGTGACGGCCTTTCCTTTCTCCGCATGCAGCTGACACTCCGCGTGTGCGGGTGCGTATCATGAGAAGAGGGCAGCACACGCTGTGCTGCCGGAGGATGGCATCTTCAGAGCCACGCTGCCATACCACGGACGTGGTCATCCACTGCACACAGACCAACCTGCGCATTCGCCAGCGTGGGTCTCCAGGCCAAACGACATCCCGCTGCAACCCAGATCCTCACGATCACAGCACCGGGTTTGTGTAACTCACTCTGGCAGCAGAGAGCTGGAAGTTTATCCCACCACTGGAACTGAACGGATGAACTGAACTGAGGTATTGACCTGCTGCTGTTGCAGGAAGGGAGAGGAAAACTGCCTGCTCCGAGACCAGCGCGAGTCCCACAGCTGGGCAGACTCAGCTCTCTTTGGTTCTGTGCTGAAGAGCTCAGACTGTATTTCCTCCTAAACCCCTTTATGCCTTTTTAACTATGTATATAGCATCCCTATAGGTTCTGCGTCTGTCTGCATCACCTCCTTAAGGATGTAGGCACAGATGACAGAGAGTCAGAGGTTATGTGAGCCTCTGGAATAACTATTATCTACACAGAGCTGTGCAGCGACTTGCTTTAGGTTTACCCAGGAACTCAGAGTCAGCTTGAAACAGAAGCTGTATCCGAGACCTGCTTGTAGGGCTGAAATCTGCGGTGCCTCTCTTCCACCATGTGAATGGATGTAATAGATTCCATTGTACATAACAGAAAATAGATTTTTTTCCACGTAAAAATAGATGTGAAAATTCTCTAAGAAACAGATTAATTCGACCTCTTCAAAATCATGTACGAAACCCCCAAAACCCATCAAATTATCTTTATTGTGGCTTGGATCTATTTAAATATTTATACTCAGTTTTTATGTTTCATTAACAAACTGAGTTTCACTTTACTGCAAAAATTGGGATATATATTTGAGCTTAACTAGCAAGTAACATAAAAAGGAAACAAACAAGTGAGAACACCAACCAGGCTCTGGGCCAGCTTGGTGAGCCTGCAGACCATTGCTCAGCATGGAAATCTTTGATTTGCAGTTATTGTTACACATTTGGATGTTGTGGCAAACACAGGCACGTGCAAGCAGACGTAATAAAAATCTCAGACCTACTGGAAGTGACTGTTGGTCATAGAGCTTGCTAGGATCTGGTGATCTGTTGACGGTTGGACTTGATGATCTCAGAAGTCCTTTCCAACCTTAGTGATTCTATGATTCTATGATCTGGTGATATTCCAGCTGCAAAATATTCCAGGCACCGGGCATTAGGACATTACTACATATGTGATGTTCCTCCATTTGATATGCTTTACACCTGACTAATTTAACGTGACCAGGATTTAAATGCTGAATGCCTGGGTTCCTAGTCAAGCACACAGCCCCCACGCAGGGCGGCCCCACACCTCATAAGGCTGCCCTTGCCCTCCCCACGTCTGCGCCCGTGCCTGACTGCCTTGTGGTGCGCCCTTCGGCAGGCCCTGCGGCAGCTGCCCATGGCCATGATAGTTCTGCGCTGTGGATCCTGAGGCTCAAGAGGACCTGGCACAAATCTGGTTTCTACACTAGACTGCTAATTATCAATATATCAAAATAAGGCAAGATCTCTAAAACTTGTTTCCTGCTGGTAGTAGTGACGTACAGTTCAAAGCACTGTGGCACCACAATGGCAATCGGCAACATCACTTACTTCATATTTAACACTGAAATCGGTGTTTGTCTGAGCAGCCGAAGGATGTCCCAGGCCCCCCCTCTATGCACAAGAGAGCTCATTGATTCGCGCAGTTGCGCTAGTTAAAGGCTCCCTTACACCACTGGTTTCATCAGGACAAGTACTGCACACTGTGGTACCGTGTAACAAGGAAACCAATAAACAAGGAAAGAACAAAATACGAGAGTTTGTGTGCAGCTCTGTTCGTGCAGCTTTACACGCGCATGGAAAAGAGCAAGCGTAATTTCAGAGAATTAATACAGAATTACTCTTGGCAACATTTTAAATATCATTTGCAAGCCGGAATGACAATCCATCCTGATGAAGGAGGCAGGCTCTTCCACATTTAAAGATGCAGAACATTGTAAACATAATAGCAATGTCACCGTTCACCTGACCGTACGACTCCATGTATTCCAAGAACGAATGAGATCATATTTTGTAAATTCGGGATGTTTGGATGTTACCCAGAGTTCTGAAGGCCAGAAACATGCCACAAAGACTAGCATAAAAGTAAGAAGTTGCGGATAAACGTCTGACGAAGGTGAAGCCTCTGTGATATAAACAGAGTGATGACAGGTAATCCGTGGGGATGTCCATCTGTGCACACACATGCACATTCACATGCAAACACAAAACCACCGCAACAACCAAGAGCCCAATCCCATACCTAAAATACTCTCCCGAGCTTTCTGCTCAGTCACGGTGAGGCCATTTGTACCTGTGGGCCAGATTCAACAGCCCAACGAAATCACCTTTGTGTTGTTGATTTCACTGAGTATAGCCTCTAAAGCATCATCTACCAGCCTGTGCTGCTCTGGGAGTCCAGGTTACTCCCAGAAAAAGCTGCAGGGTCCCTTCCTGTCATCATGCCTCCGGATTCCTCCAGCATTACAGCCTTCAGCTGGTAACTCGTTACATTAAGAAAATGATAGTAAGTAAGAAGAAGCAACGTACCATTTTATTAATCCTCAACTAGCAAACAAGTACTCTTGACCATTTAAAATGGTTTTCAGATTCTACCGTAAAAGCTTGAACCACTTGTTTACCACTTTTTTTTTCCAAAAAAACACCTCAGTAAAAAATGTTGTGACTTTAACTGCAACGGCATTATTTTCATCTAGGGATTTAATAAATTGTTAAATATTTTCCTGAGTTTTGTGTCCCACTGTAGTCTCTGGATATTACAGCCTGAACAAAACCCTCTTCTGCAGAAGCAGCGTAGCAGCGAACTGCGAAACAGCTGGCGGCTCTCTGGGCAGAGCGGCGCTCCTGCCAGCAGAAGTCAGAGCTCCGCTCGTGGAGGCTCGGGCTGACCCAGCCTGCTCCTCCGGCTTGCAAACCGTGCTCTTAGAGAAAGCATCACACTTAGGAAATGCGACAGAACAGAAGAAGTATATCTAACGGGCCAAGTAAATTCCTGCATTTATTATCTCGATATCCACGTAAGGGGCTGTGAGCAGTGGCGCCTTTAGCAATGCTTTCCCAGGCACTGCTGCACGTGTTAGCAAGCTTTTTCCCCAGCATTATTCTCAAGTCCAAAACCATTCAATTGGTGGGATGAAATGCTACTAGTAGTGTCTACACCCTGGTCTCAGGCCGAAAGCATTGGCACGGTTCTGCCTGTGCAGTTAAGTCTCAATGGGCAGCACCCTCCCATGCCATGTTCCAGCTCCGGGCCTGTCCGTCCTGCGGTCAGTCTGCAGTGCGGTCCCAGCGATCACAGCCCTGCTGTGCTGGTGCTCCGAACAAAGCAAGACTGAAATTGTACGGAAATGCAAAAGATCACTGCAGTAACACAAACCAACCTGCTCTGCATGTGGGAAGACAAGCTTTCATCACTGGTTTTTGGGCCTCCCTACGGCACAAAACCACTGCGTATACTGGGAGGGTTAAGAGAAGAGGGATGTGATGAAGGTTTCAGTTATCCCTGAGGGATAAGCCACATACAGGTAATAAAATGTGAAATGGAAAGGGAAAGCAATTAATGGATTAATGGGCAATGCAATAAGAGAAAGGAAGATGAAAGTGTAAAATGAAAATAAGAAAATGTAGGAAAATGCCTGGTAAGAAGTTTAAACCAGAACAATCATAAGAGAAACAGAACTGAACTAATAAATTCAACTTTAAAGTCAGGAAAATTGAATGCATTTCTTTCTTTTCAATTGCCCACCTTTTTGCGGGCCAGATGTCGGCCACATGCCGAACGGACGTGCTTGCAGGGAGAAGTGCCTGAGAGACTGAGGAGCACAAATCACCCTGAAAACTACTGGGTGTGAAAGGGGATGTCTTGTGCTCCTAAATCCCCCCCTGCCTGCATCAATCCCTCCCACACAGATACCTGTCTGTAGAAGGGTATGCACTGCCCTTTAGTTTAACTCCAGAGGTAAGCACCAAGTTATGTTACTCAGAAATGGAATCCAACTGATTCCAGTAAAAGATGTTATAGTGGGAGAGGCTGTCGCGTTATTCCCTGAAAAAACTCTGTAAATAACAGCTGAAAACCAAAAGGAAATCTATTTCAAAGACTATTGATATGATTAAGCCATAATGCCTTCAAATGAATTTTCTGGATCAATAGGTAATTTTAGAGACTCATCTCTTCCCCATGGGTAAGCAGCTAATGAAGGCAGAAACGCAAAGAGTGTAACTTCGCTCTTTGCCAGCGGTTTCCAACATCAGCACGCGAACAGCCCCCCTGCACACTGACTAGGCAAGACGTACATGACAAACAAGTTCTTTTTGATCACAGCAAGAAAAGAAAAAATAAACTTACCTTCTGTCACCCCAATATCTATAGTTCCTTTTACTTGACTGAAGCACCACAGCACATCCTGCATGAGGTTTCCAAATCCTGCCAGGGAAACACATGCAGAAAGAAGATAAGATACGATCCCATTTGTATATAGCTTCTCCCTTTTTAAACAAACACACGCACATGCACATACAAATTGGCACACAAATATCTGCAGTCCCTGCGAGAAGATAAATATTTGCTCACCTGGTATCATTCTTCCATACAAAGTGCAAAGCTAGCGCTGCAGAACTGGAAACATTACGCCCGCGTTAGGAATTGCCCTTCTGTTTGTTTTCTCCGTACCATGGTAGGGCTGTTTCGAAAACGGTGCAATTGGAGTCAGTCCCCTCCACATCCCTGGCAGCACCACAGAAGAGTCAGGAGGCCCTGTAGTCACGGTCTTTGTCACAGCCTCTCTCCATCAGAATACTAATGCCCCAGTCATTTCCAGCACTGGGAGGGAGGGGGTGAAGCAGAGAAACAGAGCGCTACTCTCACTGCCACAAGACATTTTTTTCCAGTTTGTGGTCAGTGTAGCTGTGAAGTGCTTGGCAATGACCCCAAGCAGAATGAAGCCGCTCTACAGCACATCATAATATTATAATCAAAATTTGCCTGGAATCAGAAGTGCAGTGCAGTTGCTTTAAAAGAGTACTACAGGCGTTTCTATCATAAAGCATATTATTAAGCTGTAGCTCTCCCAACTGTGCTTGCTGCTGGAGCAATACTCTGTGTTAAGCCACTCTGAGAGAAATTAGGATTTTATCTACTGCTGCTCCTCAGTTTCTTGACAACTCAGCAGAATTTCTGTTTCTGTAATGCAGTTTTCACAGTAGCACAAAAAATCCGCTGCCTCAAAGGACAAATTGCTTCCTTTTATCCCAACACGCATTTTATCTCAAAGCGGTTTCCAGACGTGAAGAAGGCAGCACAATGGAGCCGTGAGGACAGGAAATACCATCTTACCCATTTCGCACACGGGTGAAACGTGGCACAGAAGACGTGAGCGTTTAGCCATCAGCACGTGTGATCCCGGGCTCGGTCATGGGCCGTGCTACGGCAGACTCTGACTTGTTACTTCCCTGCAGAAAGGAAGGAAAATATGGGATTGGGAGACAGTGTCCAGCTGGAGGTAAAACTCAGTTAACGGGACCACCTCCTGGCCTACCCAAATGTCTTTGTGAGATTTTTGTCTGGTTTTATTTAGATCATGGTAAGCTTTCCTGTATTAATGCAGGTCAATATATATCATACATATTAAAGGTAACAGAATAACCTTCAATACATAATAGATACAAAGTCCAGAATGAGTATTGGATGATTCAAACCAAATCCAGGGGAAAATTGGAGTTTTAAGAGTGTGAAAAGGTCTTGGATCTGAGGGTATGAGACTGTTTGATAAGATTATGGAAGAATATTAAGTTTAGTGAGATTCGTCACTTGAGATGTCCGAACAACGGAAACAGCTACAAAATATGACAGAAAGATGTGGCAAAAATTGTATCTACAAAACCAGGTATTAAAATTATTGCATAAACTTGAACATCTCATAAATTCTGCTAGAAAGTTTTAAAAGCAAGTAGGCAGCATGGTGGTTGAGAGGGGCAGCATCACGATGCCCACAGCGCTTCTGTATTATTATCTAATTCCACTCAGATAAACTCCTCTAAGGGAAAAGGATTTGCAACTTAAAATTCTTCCTCCTAGTCTGGGAGTCTGATGACACCTAACAAGCTTCTGAAACCAGGGAGATTGTGTTTTCCAGTACCTTGGCTGCTGACAGGAGCAGGCACGGACAGCAGGACGGACAGACAGCACGACGCCCCCCGCCGTGGTTTCCTTGCTGGCCGCTTGCCCAGCTCTGTTCAGGGTGTTTGCAGCTCTTGTTTAAGAAAAGCTTCTCAGTATCAGAGCAGGGTTTTTTTCATGAAAGACAAAAATGAGAGTTTAGAAGAATCGTTTAAAACAACTCTCAGTTTTCTCGAGAGCCCCGGAGAGCGACACCTCCGGCGCTGTGTGTGCTGTGGCGAGCGGCTGGGCTGCTCAGAGATCAGTAGCCTCTCTGTCAATTCACTGGGCTGCTGCGAGGCCGCTGCTAATGCAAACTCTTCAGGCAGAGCTTTAATTCGGATGACAAACACCGTTTCGAATGTGGTCCTGCTTGGTTTTGTAAGCCATATTTCAATAGATTTCTTCTGATGGAAACGCTTCTGACTACACCACCTGGCAACCCTGCGCCTCGCTTGGTGGAAGACGGGTGCGAGGCCCAACGGTGTGCCAGGGGCCACCCGGTTACGGGCAAGGACGCTCAGCCCCCAGCTCCACCCTCGCCCCATGGCGGCAGGCGAGCCGCCCTGGCCGCTGGCCTGGCAGCAGCGGGGAATGCGGCACCAGGGCTGCTGCGCCTGGACCCACCAAGGCAGCCTTGCCCCCCAGGTGAGGAACCAGGAGTGTCGGGAAAACGTCAACATTTCCAGGTGGGGGATTTCTGGAAAAAAAACCACCCACAACATTTTTTGCTGGGAATGGCTTTCACTGAAACCCAGCTCCGGGCAGCTCAGCTCTCACAGGGTGCTTCCTGCAGGGACCGCTCCTGCCCTGCCACCCGTGTCTCCTCACTGAGCTCTGACCGAGCACCCGGCCCAGTGGAGCTGCGGGGCGATCCCGGCCACTGCCTGCACCACCCGCACGACACCAACCACCACCGCCACTGCTGCCCCAGGTATGGCCCTGCCCAGGTACAGCCCTGGCCAGGTATGGCCCTGCCCAGGCACAGCCCTGCCCAGGCACGGCTCGGCCAAGTCATGGCCCTGCTCCTGCTGCAGCAGCACCACCTCCCTTGGCCGCTGCCCAGGGCAGCGGGAGGCCAGGCCAGCCGCTCGGGGTGGTCTCATTTCTTCTGAGCAGGCTGCTCCGCCGCTCTGGCCCGGTGGCATGGTGTGTCTGGATGTGGGCAATGTTTAGCACAGGATGGGCGCTACCTGGGGACATCCCAGCGTTGTGGGTACACGAATGTTAATACAGCACATTTTCAGTGCCAATGTTTCTTGCCCAGGTACATGCTGCCGGGGTGGACTCGTAACAGCCCCTGAGCAGTTTGTTTCGCTGGTGTTGTGGAGTGCTCGCAGAGGACTGGTCTGTCTCCTCTGTCACAGAGCTGTGGGGCAGCTGCAGCGGGCACCCTGCTGGCCAGCATTGCGCTGAAGGAGATTCCAGGTTTCTTAAGCGCCAGATGAGCGGGTGAGAGCGCGCAGTACCGGCCGCATGCTCCGAGTCAGCGCTGCGAGCTGCGCCATCGGGCTGGAAGAACCGCAGCAAGAGAGAGGACGGTTTCTGCAGGCTCTCGCATGCCCGCGAGCTCCTTGTACGCAGGCTGCCGTGTGCGCACAGAGCAGTGCCTCCACGAGCGCCTCGCTGAGCTCTGCCTTTCCCCCGTCACCAGGACAGAAGATCGTGGTGCCAGAGTCCCTGGTGCCAGCCGCTGCCCAGCAGGCTCTTCAGGGGCACTTTGCCCCTGGTTAGACCGTGGTGTGCTCTGCAGCACTTACCCCTTTGTGCATTTGTATGTTCTGGATGAAAGCTCTTCCCTTTGACGTCCCCGTTAATTGTTCTGTCTGTCTGGAGCCTCAAAAATACTACTCATTTGTAAATCATGGCAGCCCGTTCTTTAAAATTTTACTGTGCGAGGTGGAGGACAGGACCCGGCTGCTGGAGGCTCTGCTGCTGGGCTCCCCCTTGCAGTTTTGCTCCATGAGAGTTACTATGGAAGATGATTTGGATCTGAATTTGAGAGACATCACTAATAATTTGCTTTCTGTAATTAAGTATTTCTGTAGCTCTCACAGAGACTTGGTGGCAGGGGCTGAGCACAGAGCTGACAGACGTAACGGTTTCCTTTAGGCTTTCCAGGTTTCATCCCAAATCAGTAGACTTCTGTCATCAGTGGTCAGAAAAATTCCTGAAGTTTAATGGATGGCTGTGCAACTCTTAATAGTAAGTCCTGCCTGATTCTGTCGTGCTGAGCCTAAGGTTCTGCTAGCTCGGTCACGTGGAGCTTTTTGGTATGGCAGAACAGATCAGCAAAAACTTTTGGGTTCCTGTCTGCTTCACCAGGCACCCATTAAAATTCTCCTCTTCAGTCACTGTTTTTGTGGTAGGAATTACACTGGGAGTACTTCAGGGCTGGTTCCTCACGCTTTCAGGCAGGTGGGATTCTCGCTGCCTGGGTTAGAGCTGTGTAAACACCAATGTGTTGTCAGTAGGGAAAAGTGCCGTAATAGAAACGAGGGAGAGATTCAAGACTCTTGTCTACACTAATTTACTACTGTAACTCTCTTGCTGGGTTAAGTCCAGTGCAAAGTTTGGGATTTTGTAAGTATAAATGTAATTAATTTTTAAATTCTCCACAGAGAAATTCTGGAGTTTGAGGGTGGACTCATTTCGCAGGAGAAATGGTGCTTTCTAAATCAGAGGATAGAAGGTCTGCCAGATGCTTCCACATTTATTGGAACATGAAAGAAAAATTAATTTAAGAACTGCAGAGGTTTTTTTGGCCAAGAAATAGGTCATTCAGATAGCTGTGGTGGTAACTGGAAGGTGGTGCGCGTGGCTGAGCGCTAGCGTAGGCGAAGGGAGTTGCTGTTCCTGGCCGGGTTGTCCCGGAGAAGGGCAGGTCCGAGCGCCGTGGTGGGCCGCTGGGGCCGGGCGGTCGGTGGCCCTTCCTTGGCCCTGGCGGTGCTCCGGCAGCTGGGCAGGCGTTGGGTGGCGCCGAGGGGGAGGGCAGCACCGGAGTCCTTCCCAGTGCGCCGCTGGTTTCACCATGACTAGATTTACCCATCAGGGGAAAAACCGTAACGCTGAAATTACTTACTTCTGCAAACGACCGCGTTTCGCAGAGTGCCAGGAAGAAGACTTTTTCTAAGGGAATAGATTTCCCTGGCTCATGTTTACTCAGACTTTTCCCTGAAGGATAGGAGGGAGAACATTTATGCAAGTTAGTCCATACAAATCAACAGCTGTTATAGCAATTTTTTCCCTCAGAGATTTGAAGTGCGAATTATAAAAACTGGAAAGCAAATACGGCAATCAAGCCCATCTGGGACAAGAATATTTTTGTATGTAAGATTTTCTTTATACAGTCATGACAATAACAAGATCTCTGATTCTCTAACCTAAGCAAACCAGTGAATGAATACTTCTTCTTCCAATCGTTGTGGTAATGTTTATGCTGTCGTTACTTCCTTATTGTTTATAACATTTTTATTATTTATTGCTTTCTCATTACAGGGACACTAAGAGTTAGACCCTCATTTTGCTGTGATAGATGTTACTTGATAACATTTGTCTAAAAGAGCACCTGTAGTCTCACTGGGCGAAGGCTTGCTGTGTTCTTAGTCGCTCTAGACCAAGGTGCAGGGTTTTGTGCGTTGGACGTGAGTACGTGCATCCATGCTCTAGGAATTGCCAGGCTCTCGGTCAAGGATGCTGCCTGACCTTGACTTCTCCCCCTGAGGAACCATCAGATTAATTTGAGCCTTTGATCCTGATTTTTCACATTTGCTGCCCTGTAAACGCCTTACTCTGCAGCTTTATTACTGTCAGTTTAATGTCTGTGTGTGATAGATGTCTAACATTTTTAATGATGTTCAGTTACCAGCATTTTGCAAAGATTTCTTTGCTTATAAACACATCTGTCTCATTCTATGCGATTGTTTTGAAGAAGCCACAAACAGCCATGTGTTTGATGACATTTTCTCCATGTTTTCAAGCATTTCTCAGGAACAGCTGCTGCTGAAGATATTCATGAAGAGTTTTGGCAGTGGGAATGTGAAGTTGGACATCTAAACTCTTCAAAATACTAAGCACCTACAAAAGAAAAGCCAGTTATGTACAAGGTGTGAAAAAATACATATATATGGTCATGAGCACGTGCTTACCCACGCTGCTTTTACAGCCGAAATGTGGCTTTCTCACAGGGGTCCAAGACATTGAGAAAATTATTCAGAACTCCTGATTTCCATTTTAATCTCTGACTGCTGTGGCATGGCCTCCTGTCACCTCTAATAGTTGACAGCAGAAACATTACAGAAACCAGGTTGGAAAAAAAGCCTTTAGTGACTGAGCCCCCACTTGATACGTTAGAGAGGGCTGATTTAAAGAATGCTGTTGTGTTTGTTAAGTTTTATTGCTGACTTCACTTCTGCGAATTCTCTGTGGACCCTGTAGACATGACCTGTAATTCTCAGACTTCTTTCTCTCAAAACACCAGTTCTTGCTCTAGGGACAGGATTTCACTAACGAAGTCCATGTCTGGTGATATTGATGTATAAACAAGCTTGCCTGCAAGCTTGGTCTCTCTCTTCCTTGCATGCAAATTAAATGCCTTTTTGTTCGAAGAATGTGAAGAACTCTTTTAAAAATCAAATATGCCTGGGGAAAGGCTGCACATGGATATTGATTAGTTTTATGAAGTTTGCTGCTAACCGCCTTGCATTCAGTCCTGAACGAAGTGAGTCCTGCACGCCATAGAGCGCTGTACGGCAGCAGGAGAGCATCTGTTTGAGTTGCCTCACATGGAAAGGTTTTAACCATATCAGGCAAATGAAGATGAGGTGGTCTTCACCGTGGGAAAAGAAGAGAAACCTCCAAGTGAAACGAGGTGTATTTCCTTTAGTACCTGTCCGTGTCGGAAAACAGGCTCCCCGTACTGCCGGCGGAGGCCGAGCTGGAGGAGGGGAACGCGCGGAGCGTAACCGAATGTGGCGAGTTACGGGAGAGCCCTCGGTGCGGGGGCACAGGGCAGGGCAGGGTGACAGGGCTGCTGAGGACCCCCGGCACCGAGCAGAGCACGGCTTTTCAAGGAGGGCCGTGGGTGGGAAGGGCTGGGGGGGAACAGCCTCCAGAAACCACTGCAGTCTGCGCCTCATTTCCCCCTGCCCACTGTCCTGGTTTCAGCTAAGAGAGAGTTAATTTTCTTCAAGAAAGTCAGTATGGGGCTGTGTTTTGGGTTTGTGCTGGAAGCAGCGCTGATAGTGGAGATGTTTTTGCTGTTGTTGGGCAATGTTTACACAGAGCCAAGGACTTTTTGGCTTCTCGCACCACCCCACCGGCAGGATGGCGGGGGTTGCACAGGGAGTTGGGAGGGGACAGACAGGACACCTGACCCAAACTGACCAAAGGGACATTCCATACCATATGATGTCATGCTCGGTTTATAAGGGGCTTGGGAGGAAGAAGAAGAAGGGGGGGGCAGCGGCGTTCGGAGTGATGGCATTTGTCTTCCCAAGTAACCATTATGCGTGACGGAGCCCTGCTGTCCTGGGGATGGCTGAACCCTGCCTGCCATGGGGAGCGGTGAATTAATTCCTTGTTTTGCTTTGCTTGTGCACGCGGCTTTTGCTTCACTTATTAAACTCTTGTATCTGAACCCACGAGTTTTCTCACTTTCGCTCTTCCGATTCTCTCCCCCTTTTCCAATGAGGGGGGCTGAGCGAGCGTTTATGTGGTGCCCAGCCAACGGCTGGAGTAAAACCACGACACCCACTCTGCGCCATCTACAGCTCTTTCGGTGTCTTCAGCGCCTGCGTGGCTGTGAGTGCAGTAATACGTAGAGAGAACGGCTGGAAGGAAAATGAGCTTGACAGAAGCCGACACACCCTGTTCTCGGAGCGGATTTTGCAGCTGACTTTGCAGAAGTATTCATACCTCCTCTCACCAGTTTAAAATCGCAGTTACCCGCATAGTATGGGGACTGCTGTGTAGGGAGGACCTGTTACTGAAGGGTAGTCGGGACCCTCAGGGCTGCGTCTCAAGATTTCTCTTCAGTGTGTTCTGTTCCAGTGCTGCAGACGTTGGAAGCAGCTGGCAATCGGTTGAGAAGAGTGAGGGGACGTGAGAATAACAAAGGGAGTCTTGTGTTAATTTCCGGGGGAAAACTGAAACCCCTAGAGCTGTTATCTCGTAATCTGGCAGACAAACAGAAAAGCAAGGTGAATTTTACTGTGTGTTTGTACAGACCACTGCTGTGCAATGAGTCTTCCAACAGCTGCCGCTGGCAAAGCTTGGGTTAGTGAAATAAATTCCATCTATGAAAAATCAATTTATGTCCAGCAGCCACAGAGTTCATCTGCGTTTGGGGACTAAATGGCTTTGTACTTTCAGTTAGTGTGGAGTAGGAACTGGGGGGACCTGGATACCAAAAAAAGGAAGACATTAGTAATAGATAAGGAAAGACCGTTATTATCTGAGAGTCTGCATTTGCTATTGTTTCACATCAGAAAAATAACTGCTGGCGAAATCACAAATGCCTTTTCTTTTTCCTCTCTTCATTTTTGGAACACGTGGCAGTGGATGAAGCTATTACAGACTGGCTCAATGACCACAGACAGGATCACAAGACAGAAATGGGAAAGGCATCTGGGCAAGAGTACATGGAGAGGAGGAACGCACTTTGAAATTGCTTGCATGTGAAATAATCTTAGGTTTTATATATTAGTAAGTAAAACCTTAGGGTTTAGCTGTCTAAGGTTAGTTGGAATCCCAAATGGACATCCACGCTGTGCTTTAATAACAGCCATTTTTAAATTAAAAACCTTACAAATGTCATAATAAACAATTTTTGATATTGTCATCCTAGTCTGTTCCCTTGTCTCTGTGCCAGAAAGTACACGTTACCTGTGCCACGTACTAACGGTGCTGTGTGCCTGCATTCTGTGTCCTCCTGAGGGAGCTGATGCAGCGGTCCTGCGTGCTGGGTGTGATCTAGAGCCTGGGCCCTGGTGTCGCAGCGACCACGTTGTACCATTCTGTTCACAGGTTTGTCAAGTTGTATTTCAGATGACTTTGGTTGTTGCCTTGGGTCTTATTTTGGAAAGGAGTTTCCAGAACTTCGTTCTTTCGCTGGGAGTGTTCTTTGATGTGAAGTCACGCATGCAGCAGCAGATGCACAATTTATTGTTTTAAATTTAACCTGTAATGTAAACTCATTTATTGAACAGTAACATTGCTAAGCCCTCCATTAAACATTTTCTGTCCTTCAGCTCTGGGTATATTTGTACGTATTTGGGACTCAGTGTTGACTCTTCCAAAGCAAAATGCAGCCTGCTCAGTAGCCTAATGGCACGTTACCAAAAGAGAGGGGGGTACCTAGAGAGCCTGGAGCTTTGGCTGTGTGTTTTAGAGAGACAGGGACAAGGGTGCTGCATTGCCAGTAGATTCGTGCCAAGCATCGTCATTTTGCAGTCTCTTTACCAGGAGCAGTATTATAGAAGGAATGTGGAGCTTCAGTTAATCTTACCATTAATATATAAAATCTTTTATCCAGTCGTCTTCTCTGTAGAGCACGTCCTCCCTCTGAAGTAACTTTAGATTCTGAAATCCTGTTCTGCCTTAAATTCTAGTGACCCCTAGCCGAAGAGTCCTAGCACTTCACGTGCTGCAACCATGAAAAGCTCCTGTTCAGCGTGTTTTCCAAACTGGAGCTCAGACCCTAACAGAAATCTTGCAGGAATTGGTGTATTTTAAAATTCTCTTTTAATTCAGGCTCCTGGATACTGCGGTTTGCATTACGAAAAGGCTGTCCAAGAAGTTTTCAGAACAAGCCACCTACCAGTGCACATCATGAGCGGTGCAGGTGCCATATTCTGTGCTGCGATTCTCTTACAAGTGAGAAGATGTTATCCTTCATTCCGCTGCCTTCGGAAGAGAGAGGCCAGGCATGTACTGTGTCCGGACGGACAGTGTTCGTGGCCCTGCAAGCCACAGGCAAGTCTCGTGGCTTAAAGTTACAACTCGGGTGTTACTGAGTGCTAGTGCAAGAAGAGCTCTGGAAGTACTTGAGAGGCAGGAGATAACGGTGGTTCTTTGTTGGCCTGCTGCTTCAGTGGCGGCAGGACTGGCCAGTCGATGTATGGGGGAAATGCGGTGTCTGGGGTAGATCAACTCCGCGGCCACTTGTGGCTTGTTTCCTCCCACCTGTACATCTGGTACTGGGGACATAGGGGCCATGAATCAGACACAGCATGGCCTGAATCTCTAGTGCTTCTCAGGAGGAAAGCACTTAGATGACAATATGCAAATGTAATGGGATGTATGTCACTTGGGAAGACCAGATGAAGCAACTGAATCCTTAGCGGTGGCTTCTTGCCTCGCTGGACTGATCCACGTGATGGCATTTTGGACACCTGAGATGCTGAAATTCTGCTTACTAGCATCCAGCCTGCTGCAAATGCTTTTCCTGTGCCTCTGAGTGTGCCCTGAACAAAGGTTTCAGCAGTGGATTTTTTAATTTTATTGATGTTTTGAAAAAGCATGCCTGAGGTGCTGTCCTGCTTCAGGGAGAAATCCATCCCTACGCAGAGGACCTGTTAACAGTCCCACTCAGTTACACTGCCCTGCTTAAGCGAGTGCAAATGAGACCTAACTGCGGACGTGATTTGGGCTGGCTGTCTACAGAAGCGCAGGTTTCACCTTCAGCACCTTTTAACTGACATAATTGCCTTTTGCTCAAGTGTTCCCAGAACTTTCCTTGGTTTTCTAGGGGTTTTGGTTTGTTGGGGGTTTTGAGGTTTTTTTTTAAGCAGGCTAACTGAAAGCAGAAAACATGGCTGTGCTCTGATGATGATTTAGCACATATTTTAGGGTTTTAAAGGCCCTGTTAATGGGGTCTAACTGCATGTGTGAGCATGATGTCAAGAGCTAAAACTGTGCAGGAGACTAGTTCAACTCCAACAGTGTCCTCCTTTGCCTTGCAGGCCTGCGGTTAAGCAGTCAGCTCAGGGACAGAGCCTGGTACTCGTCAACGCGACTCTGCTCTCAGACATATTTCAGCCGGAGCATGCTCTAAGCATACTGCACAGGTCAGTCCTACCCTGAAACGGTGGAGGATGACCAAAGCCATCCAGAGCAAAACAGCTTGAGGCCGATGCAGGACAATGCCTGTCAAAAAGCAAGCTCAGTTTACTTGGACCATTATTACAGAAACCAGATACAGGATGCGGGATATCACCGAGGATAAAGCCTTGTGCCTGTCTGAGGAGCTTTCCCAGAGGTATGCTTTGTTCTGGTACGTAACAGCTATTTGATATTTTACTCAGCTGAACTGCAGTATGAACATGTGCAGCATAAATTGTTGCGTGCTGAAAAGCCCCAAACGCCGTAGCGGTTCTTCCGCGCGCACTGACGAAATGCCACGTGGCCCCTTAGTGTCACTCTACCAGCATCTCTGAGGGATCCCTGTCGGGCACAGTGCTCAAGGAGCTGGTCGTGGACACCTGGTGCTGCTGGTGGGGAACCTTTCCTGCTACAAATTCTGGGGAATTTGTATGCATTTGCATTTGTATGAACTCAGGAAGCTGAACAATGGGTTAAAGGCAGAAGGAAAAGATCGAACTGTAGTGCAAGGTGAATATGCACAACAATTACCCAGAACAGATTGTTTTCTTTTGTGGAGGTGAACGAGAACAGCTGACTAGCGTGTGTATGGGCCCCTCACTCTCCCAGGGAAGGCCCCGCGGCAGCCAGCTCGCTCTGGAAGTGCAGCTTTCTCACCTTAAAGGAAACATTTGTCTGAAAATTAGAAGTATGCACAATACTGTCTAACCAGTATCCCCAGCCCTGTGCTGCAATCAGCAGGGGTTGGTTCAAGTTCCTTCCACGCGGGGGAATGCTGGAGTGTCTCCTTTGCGAGAGCCTGAAGGAGATGTTTGCACAGGGTTTAGACCGCTGTGAGCAAGCTGTGCACATGGTGAACAGAAGCCAAACGGTTTCCACTTTTGGCTGTAGCAGCTGGCAGTGTGGAAGTCCCTTCCTTCGTGGGCTCCGGATGCCTCTGGCACACCAGTGAGGTAAAGGAACACTTTGCAGCATGGTCCTGGTTGCAGGAGGTTGGACAACATATTCCTGACCCAGGACCAGAGGCACAAGAAGTCCCAGGGGGTGCAGCTGACATCCTAGATACTGCGATGCCAGCAGCAAAACCTCTGCTGCGTTGACTCCCCATCTGCCAAATTGTTTAATACTTTCTTCTTTCCTGGTTACAGCTAACACCCAGCATAGACAGGAAATTCCCATACCCAAGTCCTCTCGGCTGTGGGAGGAATTTGGAGTTTATACCCCCAGGCGTGGACCATTTTGATTCTTGAGGATAAAGGTAACAATTCTATCTGTCAGATATAAACTAAAAAATCCCCTTGAAACCCTAACAGAGCTTTTCATTGTTTAGCTTATCCACCTCTGCCTAGAGCTTTCCAAAGCCTTTTATTGAAGCTGGAGTATGATATTGGCACTGTTTCACATGATCTGCTAAATCCCTTCTGTACACTGTCACACTTGAAGCTGCATCCTTGGAGAAGAAGTCTCCTCTCGTGAGTTTTCTTAAGCAAAACTCATCTCTCATGACTTTAAAGGGCCCTTCGGAGGAATAATGTCATTTCTCCCTGCCCCGTGGGAGGGTTTGCAGCCTGTTTGCAGACCCTCAGCTGGAATAAATGAGTCCTTGCTTCCACATGGGTTAGACAGGTCAAGTGACACCAGGGACCGACTTGTCCATCCAGCAAAACTCCCTTTGCTCCCTGCACATGGGAGAGACGGTGCTGCTGGAAGGGAGTGCTGGGTCAGCCACATCCCCGCGTAGCCCTGTGCACAGTGAAGGGAACAGGCTCCAGGAGTTGCCGCTGCCGCAGTTTGGGCAGCGTGACCCATTGGCTCCCCAGTCATGTCTCCCCACAAGCAGGCGTCACCTTCCACCGACGACCTACCGTGGTAGCGTGTCTGAACGAAGGGGCTGCTCTCCGTGTTAGCCCTGGGAAGGCAAGCATCAGTCAATGGTGACCCGCTGTGGCTACGGGCAGAACTGCTGTCTGCCAAGGGACACTGTATCCCTCCGGCCCCGAGTGGGTGCACGCCACTGCAGGACGCTTTGGTGGGCTGAAACCACTGTGGAAACTAAATGAAGTAGATCAAAATATTCAACATACAAGGTTTAAGCTCGATTAAATATGTATATCGATACCTATGCTTTTGAACAAGCATCCACCTATTAGAACTGCAAAGCAAACAAAGTACCTCTAATTCAGTAGAAGCTTTGGGCACTCATGGCAAAGCCTGGGGACTTGTTCTGTGCGCACAGGCTAGGTGGGAGGGAAGGATTTCAGTAGCTGCTGGAGGCACAAAGGGCATTTATTTGTGGCAGGAGCCTCTCTGAGGACAGAGATCGTGGATCAGCCTTGCCTCTTCTCCATTAGAAGGCACCAGAGATCTACTGTGTTGCTCCTGCATCACCAGCCGGGAAGGCTGGAGGTGGCTGTTCTGCACATTGGGTGCCTTGGTGAGCCCACTCTTCTTCCCCGAGTTTCCACTTGGCACGTTTCAGTGCAAGCACGCCCCAGTGAACTCAACAAACCTAGGAATTCCACCTCTGCTTCCCAGCCCTGAGGCATCACTACTTCATCTCTTGCTCAGAGATGTCCTTGCGTGGCAGGAGTCTGCGGTGGAACAGGGTATCTGCTGCTGCTGCGTGCCTGAATCCTGATCTCTGCTTGGTCTTGCTGCTCTTGGGTCTACCTACCAGGAAGTGTTGATTTTGTGGTAAGAAACCTGAGGAAAAGCTAAACAAATGGCTCTGATGTAAGCTTTAAAGCGCATTTTGGACATGTAGCTCATAGGTACACAGAGACCAGGCAGTAGCTTCATTTTCCTTTCCGGCAGGTAGTTCTCTGGATTCAGCTGTGACAGTTCTGGATGCCATATATTGCATACAAGAGAATTTTCCAGCACTTTCCCTAAATTTTGAAGTTGGACAAGCGGGTATCAGTAGAAATGAGGGAAGGCTGCGAGTACGACTGTGGGTAGCAGAAAAGAGACCTGCAGTTCATTATTCCCCAATCCATCCATATGCAGTGCCCCTATTTCGTGCAGCAGATTGGTAGCATGCCACACAGGTAAGTGAATTAAGTAAATGGGTGTCTGCTTTGGAACAAAGTTCCTTTTTCTACTCCCACTGTAAAGATTCCTCTGCTTGGTACATGCCTCCTGTTTCTGAGTTGACAGAGCAGGAGAGCTCCATTTTTTAAGAAAACCAGGGAAAAAGTTTTGCTGACATTTTTTTTAAGTGTGCCCTCTTTTTATTGCAGACCAAACAAGCCCCAGCTGAAGGAGATGAGGCTTTCTGTTTGCCATGGAAAATGAATCCCCCTGAGCCGGGCGGTGTGTTCCTGTGTCCCAGCGGTGCCCAAGCAGCCGCAGCTGGGCTGGGGGCAGAGCATGGCTGGTCCTCAGAAGCTGTTGCAGGAGAGCTGCCTTCTGCCCTCTCATTTGCTGTTTCTTTGTCCTGGTCCGGAATTCGTCTTTAATATTTTATTTCTGTCAACGTACAGAGATACTGAAACTCTCCAGATGACCCACTCTGAAGAGAACAACTCTGAATTAATGCTTCTGTAACATTGTCACTTCTGATGCCACTAACTGTACTGGGTTTGTCCTGGCTTCTAGGTTTTCTGAAAATAAAATCCTAAGAATAATGTTTAGAAAATTATTCTAATGACTTAAGGTAAAAGTTTTCATATTTCATTTAAATAGCTAATGTGAAAGATGAAATAGAAAGGATCCTCAATCCAGAAAATGTTAGTCTGTTCAGGAAAAGCTGCTTTGAGCATGCAAAAGACTGCAGGTGGATGCTCTGAAAGTTAAGTCTGACCTTGTGCGGGGAAGGGAATCTCAGGCCTCTCCCGTTGGTGGAGCTGTAGATAAATCATCACACACTCCCTGCAGCATGAACCTGTTATCCTGCCCGCCAGAGATGCTTTTATTTCAGCCGCTTTGTTATTTTATTTTTGTGCAATAACCGCTGGATCCCCATCCTCACTGTAAGGGTGTGCAGCTCATCTCCCAGGGACGGGAGCTGGAGCCCGGACACCGAGCTGGCCTGTCTGCAGAGCCCTGGTGAGTGTTCGTACCTCTGGGCTGGGGGTGAGGAGGGGTGTCCCTTGGCCAGCTCTGCAGCGAATCCAGCCTCTTCCTTCCCCTGCAGCCCACGTTTGTTTTTCAGACAATTTGATTTGTGCATTTGACTAAAATTCAGAGCACCTCAGGGGGACCCAAGCTGTGTTTCAGCTTGTTGGTTCTTCTCCAAGTAATACATGAATAAGGCTAAAATTGGATAATTACTCTGACTTCTAGCTGTCCTGGGGCAAGGACTGCTGACCCTAGGAGCCCCAGGAGTCTGAGCCTGCTCCAGGCACCCAAGAATGAGAGAGGAAAAGCCAGTATCCAAAGAATATGGACAATGGGACAGGAAATGTGGCGTCTGCCTTTTTACAGGATCCTTTCCAACAGGAGTGTGTCCAGAGGAGGTGGTGTGCCCACTGGGGCTGGGCTTTACGAAGAGCAGAGCAACTGGGGCTGTGCTCGGACAGGACCCTGCTTTACTCCGGGGTACGAGCCGCCCCCGAAGGTGGGGAGGTTGGCAGTGCCTAGAGCCAGGGCACGACGAGCTGGGCTGGCTGGCAGAGCGCTCAGCACCCTGCGGGACCGAACCCTTCCTGAAGAGGGTAACCCCTTGCCCTGAGACAGGGCACCCCTGGGGAGGTGGCGGTGAGATTCAGAGCCTGACCCAAAGGCAGTAAAAGTCTATGGCGTCCCACCGGTTAAAAAGAAGGAATAACCCCCGGGCTGAGCGGCAGCGCGGGCAGCGCGCCTCGGAAAGGCAGCAGGGTTCCCGCGGGCAGGGAGCCCGGCCCGCCTTCCCCCGGCCGCCGGGAGCGTCACGGGCAGCGCTGCCCG
>VWZZ01004457.1:346696-379878 GCA_013399095.1 Psophia crepitans | reverse complement strand
GGGGGCGCTGGCTGCCTGCTGCCGGCAGCTCGGGGCTCTGCGGGCGGGGGTCCGGCCGGGAGGTGGCATGGCCAGGCTGCCGGAGGGAGGCGAGAGCAGAAGGTGGCACTGATGGACCTGCCGGTCCGTCCCAAGCTTCGCTGTGGCTGCAGGGTGCAGAATAACCTTTCGTTCCTCCCGGACAAAAGTGACGGGGTAGCGTCGCGTATTGCTGCGTTACTGCCCGGCCGCAGTTCAACACCGCAGCAGCAGCACCCCGCCCCTCAGCAGCGCTGGGGCGGCGGAGAGGTGGTGAGAGAAATTACTTGTGAACCCCTGCTCCAAGCCGTGGTCCGAGTCAGCCATCCTGCCGATGCGACCGGCTGCCCGCCTTCCGTACCAGCACCGAGCCCTGTCCTAGTCTTGCTGAGCTCTCCCCGGTGAGAGCGCGGCCTGCTTGCAGCGCCAGTGTGCAGCGGTGGCACTCAAGTGGTTGCTTTTCCTCTGCTTTGGTCTGGTTTTACATTTATCTGTTGAGGATAAAATCTGCTTGGCGACGTGAGGGTGTGCTGCCCGGCTCTGGCGGTGGGAGCTGGGCATTCCCCGGCGGCTGCGCTCTCGCGCCCATAACGTTCCCGCCGTGGCTGCCGGACTGGCCGACAAGCCCCCAGGACTGCTGACGAGTGGAGCTGCTGCCACGCTGCTCGTGGAACAACGAGTGGTCTGAGCGAGCACGGAGTTAACGTGGGAGCATTGATAGTCTTGGCCCAAGGGAAAGTTACGATTTTAGTAATTTTGTGGCTTTGCAGTGTGAAACAGGAAAAGACGCATCATTACTGTGCCCTGGGTAACCTTTATAAAGTTACAGATCCCAGTAATTGTTACTCAGACTAGCTTTACTTCAAGGAATGCCTGTGCTCCTCACCGCTTTTCTGTGTTGATGTATTGTGAAAAACAAATGAAGCTACAGACGCCCATACAAGAAAAGTTCCTTGAGCAGCTGACCTTAGTTGGCACAATAAGATCCCTGTGATGCAGAAGCATCAGTTTGCAAGCCTGACTTACAGCTGTTACATCTGAAGGTGTGTTTTTCCTCTGAAGGGTATGTTTTGGGGCTTGAGAAGAGGTGCTGGTGTGGCTTTGTTTCAGACCGAAGGCTCGATCTGTCCCCGGCAGAGGCACTGGTAAGGATCATAAACATTTGCTGCTTCATTTGTTTTATTGTTGTATCTTGTTTCAGCTCTCTGAGAAATCAAGATTTTGAGGTTTTTAATAGTTTGCACTGGGTTTTGGTTTTTGGTTTTTTGGGTCTTTTTTGCCTTTCAAGAAATGCAGAGTCCCCTGCTCTTTGCTGGGCGCAGCGAGTTCTACGGGAACACAGCAGCAGCGTGGGTGGGTTGGAGGTGAGATTGTGAAATGCTGTGGAGAGAGAGTGCCTGGTGTGCTGGCTCCCGTCTGTTCTGGATGTCTCTGGGGAGCACTGGGAGACCTCAGCGCCCGCTGAGGTGGGGAGGATGGGTGCCATTGCAGTCAGCCATCCTCGCTGGCAGCTGCTGCAGCTTGATCCCCAGTTGGATTCCCAGGGTTGTCATACTGGGGATGAATTGTACATCGCTGCAGCCCAGTTCGGGAAGACACCCAAATGTCAGGGTTGCTTTTAAACTTCAGGTAAGCGTTAAGGTGATCATCCCGCCTTGGGGCGTGAGGTTAGAGCTGAGTTCCTGGCTGGGTGCTAGAGGTGAAGTTATCTGGAGAGGAGCTGAGTGTGCTGGTGTGGGGAACCCACAGCATCCCATGGCAGTCCCAGTTCCCAGACAGTCCAGACTGTCCCAGTAATCCTCTTTTCTCCAACTTCTTTTTTTTATCATTCCTCCCTTTTGTGCTTCAATAACACAGTTTTGTCACTTTAAAGTAAAAAAGTGAAGCTAGTCAGTAACCGTGTTTCCACAGTGTAGATCTGAGAAAAATGAGTAAGGCTGCATTGCATCCTTACACGTTCAATGAAACTACGAATGCCCTGGAGAACAGTCCGGGCTGGACAAAGTCCCAGGTGTGCTGCACTGTTACTCCTTCATTTTATTCTTTTAGGGTTTTGTATTTCCAACAAGAACTAAATTTGTATTTCACAGGGATGTCAGTATCAAAATAAGCATTTAAAGGTGCCTTGAATGTAAACGCTTTAAAAATAGCACTGCTGCCGTACCCATATAAGATCACTCAAGCTATCTTGATTGTCACTAAACTGTGCAGAATCATATGTTCTAGTATATACACATGTGTTTGGGGGAGAACTGGAAAATTCCGTGTTGTCTGCTAATGAACAGACATTTCGTTCTGCAGTGTAAGAGGAAAACCAGCCGCCACAGCCAGCAATGAACCACAAATCAGAAATTTTCTTTTTTGTTCATAGCTCATATACAAAGATTTTTTTGAAGAAACTGAACGATAACCACACCTTCATTATTTTCCATGAAATCTTTCCATTAAAAAAAAGGTATGATTTTTCATCCCAAATGAAAGACTTCTGTATCAGCTTAAATCAAAAGGTTGACACTTTGAATTTATTCTGATACAGCTTTTACACTTGCATGTGACCTTAGTAGTCAAAAACACCTTTCTGGTTTTATCTAGCCAAGCCACTGTGTCCATTTATTTTGGATATTGACCTCACTGCAGTTCGTTGTGCTTTATCATCTCTAAATCAGTCAAAACATCATTGAAGCTACAGAATACAAAATGTTGGATGATACAGCAAAGATCATCCGGATCCTCAGATCTTTTGGTCTCTTCCTCCACTTCCCTTAGTGTGCAGCAGTCCTGGTCTAGGTTACAAGGTTATGATGTTACTGGGTTTCTCTAGTAAACTCCACTATAATGTGTTTTGTCCTGGATACTCGGTTTTGTCTCCAGAGCAGTGAACATCCAGCTGCAAAATGCTTCTTAATTCTGAGTGATGATGAGTTTCTGCCTCCTGCCTTCTCCAGGTTGCACCAGCAGAACATTGCCCAGGTCTGCTGGGAGTGACGCAGTCCTGGAGGCACCGGCTTTGGCGGTGGAAACGTAGCTGAGAGGAGCAGAGAGAGCTGAGCCTGAGCTGAACACACCATGGGAGCAAACACTTCCAGCAAGTCACCATCCCTGGATGAAAATGGAGACGGTAAGAACTGTTCCTAGTTGTTGTCTGGGACTGCAGAGTCCACCAGTGCAGGGACGGTGATGCTGAGTCGCAGCCAGCTCCCGTGCCGGGGTTGCAAACGCCCGGATGTCGTGGTTAAGCACGGGTGTGTCGAGGTCTGCAGCAGCAGCAGCGAGCCCTCAGTCTCCTGCAGAGCTCTGGTGTTCAGGTGTTCCTTGGGCCTCCCCGCTCTGCAGCTCGGCGTGGGGGGAACAACTGTTGACAGAGGTTTGGTTTGGCGATGTCTCTGGGACACTGCCAGGGGCTTTGAAGGCAGGGGAGAAATGCTGCTGTTCCGGAGGCAGGGGAGGTTTGTTCTGGAGGTCGCAGCACGAGGAGGACTGGTATGAAGTGTGGTGGGAAGATAACTTGTGCAGTGCATGTTCCCATCCCTGCTTTGGGCTTGGTGGGAGGGCCACCGAGAGAGACCTGGTCAGCAGCAGCAGAGGTGGCGGTTCCTGGTGACTGCCCAGCTGGAAGAGGCTGACAGCAGTACTGGCGGCCAGTGTCACTGTGCTGCCAAGATTATAGAGGGTCATTAAAAGATTGGTCCGTAAATATATTTCCTGTTGCATGAGTCAGCTTGCTAACTGCCATATGGGCTTTCACCAGGATACAATCATAAAATGCGTATGGAGATAAATACAAATACATAGAAACAAAAGTAAAACGTACTAGAACCTAGATAATTCATAAACTGCTGTCTCAAAGATAAAAACTCCAATCAGGGAGGACATAATTCTGATTACTGGGGATGTAAGTGGAAAAGGAAGGGACATTGGCCAAAACCTGGCTTTTCTCACTCAGCTCCTTGAGGAAAGAGATCTCAAGGAGAAATGCAGTTTCATTCTGGAAAATGCCGTGATGATATCCTGAGCAGCGCTGCCAGTGCCCGTGGCAGGAAAGCCTCCTGCCCTGGGCTGCGGCCATCCTGCCCTTCGGTCTCCGTGCGCAGCTGCCGATGCACAGGACTGCTTGGGGAAGGGAAAAGTCGTTCTGCGTGGCCCTGCCTGTGCAGGCACCCTGCTGTGGTCCGCCCCGGGCCGGTGCCCCTCCGTTTGTCATCCTGCAGAGAAGGCTGTGCGCTGCGGGGTCTGCGTTGGCTGCTGTCGCCCTTCAGGGAGCCGGCGCAGCGTTCTGTCCTCGCGCACTGCGCTGCAGTGCCAGCTGCGTGTGCATCGGTGTTTGGCTAAATTGGCGGCTGTTCCCAAATTATTAGTGCAACTGCTTCCGATTTTTCCTTAGGTTTAATTTTTTTCCCCCAGTTACTTTAGTGGAAAAGAAATCCATGCTGTGAAGTTTTCCTGGAGATTTTATTCCTGGTGCATCTAAATGCTCAGTATTGGCATCTCTCATAAATAACTACCTGTGCTTGCTCGGGGTGACTAATACTTCTCCCGTTCCTGATCGCCTTCCTTGGGGTGATATGTCCTGGTGGTGAGGTTGACTGTAAGAAATCGAGTTTTCCTTAGGGTGGCTGGTCTCTGCTGAGTCTTTCTCTGGGTTCAACATGCTTCGTGCGGTATCAGCTTCTGAGACTGGAAAATAAATAATTCCCCAAGCAATGCAGTGGCCTGTGCAGGGTGACTGTCCTTGGGGCGGTGAATCTCCTTGGACAGATGATTTCTTATGAGAGCCAGTTCTGAGCATGGAAAGGGCTTGGCTTCAGCAAACAAAACCTGACAGCATGTGAAGTCCCTGTTCACTCTGTGGCAAAGGGTGCTGGGCTTTCCAAGTGTGAAATGCCATACCCTGTGCTCGGAGCGTCTGTGTGCCGTGCTGCAAGCCAAGGGAGAAGCCGGTCCTGGCCATCTCGAGCGGCTCAGTGTTGGTCTGCTGAGCCTCTGTGGGCTCAGGGGTCACCCCTACACCCAGATACAGTGTCCAGACCACTGCAATTGTGCTTTCATGGCCATGCCCGAACTTAAAGTGGTAGCACATTTTTTCTCTAGTCATATTTTAATATGCTGGGAGGAGAGAAACCCAACTGCAATGGGGGTGTCCCCTATGAACTTTTCCATTAGCTTGGCAAATCTGTGACCAGAGACTGTATCACCTCGGATGTCACAATCTTGTCCTTATTCTAATTTTGATTAAAATTGAAAAGAATTAGTTGCTGCTGCGTGCAGCAGGAAGCGGCACAACGGCTCTTCTGCTCCGTGACGCTGGCAGGTCACTTCTCTGGGCTGCGGCTGGGGAGAGCGCTCCCACCCCTTGGCTGTGCCTGGAGGGGCTTTTCCTTTGGGCGCTGTGTAAATACAAGGAGCAGCGTGGCGGTGTAAGTGCTCTGGTGCTGGGAAGGCACCTGGTTCTTCAGAGCCCGAATTCCGCCTCCATCAGGTCAGCGCTGCGGCTGCCGGTCAGGCACCTGTCTGCCAGATGCAGCTCGCTGGGGGCATTGCTGCGACCCACTGCCAGGGGCCAAAACATCCCGGCGTAATGAGCTCTTTGCCACTGCACCCAAGAATTGGGGCTGCTTCTCAGAGAACCGTGCTGTAATGTTCAGTGACTTCTTTTCTCTCATTACCTCTCAATTTGCTTTAAAAAAAAAAAAGTGTCAAAAACCACTCAGGCAGTTGCAATAAGGTGAGACCTTTTGCAAAACAGTGTTGTTAAGGAGCTGACTCGAGGCTGAAAAGATCTGGATTTATATTGTGCCGTAGTTTTCTGAGTAGACATGGGCAAATTACTTCACCTCCCCATGCCTCCATTCTTCAGCAGTGGGCTCCCTTCTCCTCCCACAGCTCGGCCGTTCACCCCGTGGAGTGTGGAACATCTTCTGCTGTGCAGAGGCAGGCGGCTTGGAACAGGGCAGCAGGGCTCCCGCCTCGCTCGGGCTCCCGGCGTCCTCTGGCATGCACGCGCAGTCATGACACCTCTTGCATATTTTTCCAAACTGCTGTTGCCATAGTTTGACTACTCTCTGTGGCACAATGATTTATTTCTTTTTTTAAGATGGAGTTCCCAAAGGGGCTTCGTTTGCCTTCAGCTGAAGCGGGATGACTGTTACTTTTCTCTCGGCGTTTCCTCTGCGTAGGCGCGGTTGCGGATAGTAAGCTAGTGAGATGAAAAGAAAATGCGATAACCAGACGGACGGTTCAGTGCTGCAGGGTGATCTCAACTCCCTGAGTAGTCAGGATGAGACCTTGTTAAAAGCTGGATTTTGTTGTGCTGCTTCTGGGCAAAAGGGTGTGGAAAGCATCCCGGAGGATGGCAGCCAGATACTCTTCCCAGCTGGCCAAATTTGTTGGAAGATGAAGCAGAAATAGACAGTCAGCGAGGCCAGTGGCTGGGTGAGATGGATGTACATCGTGCTGTGGTCCTTTGCCAGCGTCCCCTCTTGCCCACCATCAGCTGTCCTGTCTTTACATTGCCCCGGGACAGAGAAGAGCGTTAGACGTGTCTTTGTGCCTCTGCCGGGACCTGCGCCGAGTTCAGCTCCCCCATACGTGGGAACTTGCGTTATCGTTCCTGATCTTGTGCTAGCACTTGTTTTCCTGAGGCTGCAAAGCAGAGAAGGGAGGGAGGGAATGTAATGGAAATGGGGGAAATCACAGTGACGAAAGGAAGACGAGTCATATGAGACCAGGAGCGTTGGGGTAGCTGTGCTGGCGTGGGCGCCAGGGCTGGGAGGACCTGAGCCCCCCGAACCGCTGACTTCCACTTGGCCGATGGAGTCTGGGGGCTTGGGCAGGGTTGACTTGTCTGTGACAAGGATGTTTTTGTGGCTGATTAGGTTCTGTATTTTTAATATAAATATTGTTCCTTGAACCTGGGTTTAGAAACACAACCCCTGCTTCCAAAATGGTATTTCATGCTTATGCTTCAGTTGTGTCATTAT
This sequence comes from Psophia crepitans, assembly GCA_013399095.1. Classification (NCBI taxonomy): domain Eukaryota; kingdom Metazoa; phylum Chordata; class Aves; order Gruiformes; family Psophiidae; genus Psophia; species Psophia crepitans. Next base: position 372,883 of record VWZZ01004457.1, on the reverse strand, counting down.
AGCAATTGTATTATCTTCTTTGGCATCTCTTAAACGTAGTTCGTCCGAGTTGGCATATAACAGGAATTTTCTCGCCGAAGGGCAGATGCTTTGGCTTTTTCATTGTTTAGGTGCCATCAGGCAGTGAAATGAAGCTTGTGAGATCTGTAGATGTTGATTCAGGATGAAGAGCATGTGTTTGGTTCCTGATTTGGGCACCACAAAATTCAGTGCTCTTTGGAAGTGAGACTCTGCTCTGGCTCACTGTGAAAATCAGGGATATGATAGGAAAGCTAAACAGCGAGAGGTTAAAATGCACTTGTACCGAGTTTGACAATCTTAAGTTAAAAGTATGCAATTTAGCTTTCTCACAACCAGCTCAGTTACAGACCTGCGTTTAAAATGCTAATGAAAACATTAATGTTAAAGAACAAGGAGGTAGAGGGTGTTAACATGCAAAATCTGGCTGCTGGCTTAACTCCTTGGGATTTGCAGCCATTCCAGACGTCTGGCTGGACCCCCGCTTTTCGTGGTCTGCCCCCCTCTCACAGAGCCCCGTGCGGGTCCCAGCGCCCGGGAACTGGAACTGCCCGCTGCCCACCGTCGTGGGCTGCGCTGTACGGCACGTAGCTCCTGCAGCTACCCTCTCCGCAGCGGCACAGAGGGCTCCTTTCCCCTCTCGTTTTCCCTGCGGGTGATAAGCATCTTCACTCTCCCTTTTCACTCTGCAGGTATCCACTGCCCTCCTCTCAGATGGTCTAACTGGTAAACAGACCTGGTTGGACTCAATCATTATCAACTTGTATTTAGCTCTGGTATTTGCAGCTGTTGTTCCAGGTTTGAAAAAGGGCTTCTGTGCCTAAAAACCAGTCTTTTTTTCCAACTGCTGTAGCTGAAAACCATTAAATTTGCTTTGGTTAGATTGCAGCATCCTACTTGAAAAGATAATGACAGTGAAAAGGACAATTTTTTAATTCAGTGTGCTTGTTTTAAAAAATTCTTCTGCGAATGGGTTACCCAGTGGGTATTACACTCCTGGCCAGGTACGTGGTAGCTGTTTGCAGCCTTTTTTCTGGAGGAAGCTTGGGCAGGCTCGGTGGGCCGTGTGACTGAGGCAGTTTGACCTTCATGCATCATGTTTCTGTTGAATGAAACCCTGGCTGCCTGGTTAATTTCTTTGGAAAATACGTGTGTCTTGTTTAAAAAAAAAAAAATCTGCTAGCAAGGTGTGAGTACACTTCCCTACAGTTGTGTGGTGGCAAGGATCTAGTAAGTGTCGGTCCTGTTGTCCTTGTCTTAGCTTACAGGCAGGACGTGTCCCGAGGAAAATGGGTTTATTTCTGATGGGTATTGTGCCGAAATCTGTAACGGGGAGGATTCATCTGTTGCTGTGGCAGAGTGATTAACAACAGCTTCCTTACTGGAAATCTCATCTGATAAAAAGCTTTGGGGACAAATGCCTCTTGGTTTCTGTGCCACTCCGTCCAGTTAATGAAGAAAGCAGCAGATGACAATTACGTTTAGACCTGCACTTTTCAAGGCAGCCTGTGGTCTCAGAAAGCACAGCGCGGGAAAGCTTTGCAGCCCGAAGCCCAAGCTGCTCCCACCACAGTGTTTCTGTGAAAACAGGACTTCAAGCTGACTGTGCCCGTTCGCTCCCCGGCTGACCAGACGCTTGGTGTGTGGGTCCGGCGCTGGCTGGAGCGCCTGGCACTGCCGGAGCCCAGGTATGCCTCAGCTCCCTTACCACGAGCGTTGCCTGGGAAGACGTGAGCAGGCTGCAGGGGATGGAGGGCGCTGCAGGGTGTGCAAGGCAGAGGTGGACGCAGTGGTGGCCGGTTCCGTGGCCCTGGTGGGGGGGCAGCACTCCCCGCGGCCCCGCGCTGGCTGCCCGCGACCCTGGCTCTGGCCACAGCATCCAGCTGCTTCTGCCGGCAGGGAAACGAGGGGCACCGGGCAGATGAACTCTGCGATTTCAAGCCCATCACATCGGTGGTATCTCTCTGTTCCAGGGGTCACGCTAATTAAAGCTGATGAGTTGCTGTAAATCTATCAGAGGCCTTTTTCTGATGCCTCAGATGAGCCTTTTGGCGCAGTTTGGTTCAGCCACAGCGGCCAGTTGAGGAGCAGATCCCCGCACGTGACCTTTCCGTAGCTGAGGGCTGCTGGGCTCAGTGCGCCGGCGCCGGTGTCTTGGGGAAGCGTTAGCAGGATTCAGAGCGTTCAGCTCGGTAATCATTGCTGTGGGGCCTCATCCAGCAGTCGGCAGCAGGGCTTAAACCCAGTACAGTTAATGTTTGCTGTATGGTAGTGTGGTCTGCTGTTTCTCTGATCTATTTGTTGCCTCAGATGAAACACAGGCAGCTTCAACCTGGCTGATCAGTAACACTTGGTATGTAGGGTCCTTCAGATTAGCCTTTACCACAGTCTCCCTCGCTGTGCAGACGTCCGTCTCCCAGCCCAATCTCCAGCCAGAGGCTGGGAGGAGAAGTGAAATCCACGTTCACGTTCCTCCCTCCCCGTTTCAATGCACAGTCTGCAAAGCTGCCGCTCTTCTCTTTTTCTTCGGAGCAGAAACGGCCATTCTGGATGCTGAGGAGCAGCTTGCGCTCAGGGTTGCTGTGGTCACCGTGCACAGTTACTGAACGGCTGTCTGGAATACCACAGGGATACAAAGATCCAGCTGCCCATTTACATCTTCACATGGTGTAAACATTTGATGGACTGAACTTCTTTGCATGAGGTTTCAGCAGAAATAAGATGAGACTTTCATGTTTAACAGGCAGGGCAGAGTGAAAACCTTCACTTGATGGTTCCTTGCGTGACCTGCCACTGACGAAGCTGACCCAGGGGACTCACCTTTGCAGCTGAGCTGGAAAGAAAGAGTCTGTTGAACACCAAGATTTAAACAGCACCCAAATTTCTAAAAGCAACAGAAAGTTGCTAGGGTATCCCTCGTTTTTCTCAGCTCTTATCTTAAGGGAAAAAAAAAAAGTAGAAATAATGTACTATCGTCAAACAGTTCCTCAGCCATTTAGTGTTTGAATGTTTGCTCTTTCTTGCAGTCACCTTCGACCATTTTGAAATTTTGCGAGCTATTGGGAAGGGCAGCTTCGGAAAAGTAAGTATTTTGTGAACTAACCACCGGCTGGGCAGCTGGAAATGTAACTGAGAAATGGGTGAATTGGAGGCTCACGTGAGAGTAAAGAAATAAACCCCTGCATTGTCAGTGAGCTTTGACCTGAGCTTGAACTCTGGCAATCAAGAACGAATCACAGCCCGATTCCTCATCCATTCCTTAGCCACAAATTGTATTACAGGAGATTAAAATGAGATACTGATAAATCAAATGAGCTGAATTTCATTATGTTTCTGGATAAGCATTTTCTAAGATTCCCCAGTGAAGCAACGCTGAACATCGCAAAGCATCTTAATAAAGAACGACAATCAACATGAAAGGCTTGGCAATTTTTTCAAGGTTTCTTTATGAAACACGGTGTTTGTTATTAAGCATCACGTTACAGTCACAGGTTGGTTTTATTTTCATGCTGTTACGAAGTTCCATGCTTGACAGAATCCCAGAAGGTCATTTGCCTCTTCACACAAAGGCACTTGCCAGAAATGGGGGTGTCTTAGGTGCAGGGTGCGACAAAGATCTCTAGACAGATTTATTTGGTGGCAAAACAAAAAAGGTTGACTGAAACTTTTCAAATTCATCCCAAACTCATAAACTGTTGTGGAAACAAATCTGAAAAAACCAGTCTGTTTTGTTTTGCAATTTTACAACTCTGAGTCTTTCACTGAACCAGTGTTTCTTTCTAGATTTGATGAAATATAAGTGTAAGAAGGGTTAAAATTCAAACCCCAGTGCCCCTCAAACAAAGCCCAAGGCTCACTGTGAGCTGAATGAAACTTATCAAGAAGGGGGAAATCAGGTGCTGCCCCCCTGTTCCTGACCCGTAATTCTGTGGTGGAAATGATTCTTCCAAACAGTGCCTGATGTGGGAGGGACGGGCACAACCAAGACTAATGCTATGAAATAAAACGTTGACTCGTGTGAGATTCTCGATCTCTTGTCTTTATGGTGATAAATTCCTTCCCCCTCACAACATTCCTTCTCTGGCTGAAAACTGGGTGAGGGATTTACTGGCGATGCCTGGCGTCGCAGCGTCAGCACGTGGAGCTGTGACTTGGCGGTGTGGGCTTTGCTGAAGCCATGGGACAACGCTCGTTGACTGTTTTACCTGCCTAAACTTGCTGACAAATCGTCTCAGATTTATCCCTTGATTTGCTCACTTAGGTCTGCGTTGTGCAAAAGAACGACACCAAGAAGATGTATGCCATGAAATACATGAATAAACAAAAATGCGTGGAGCGTAATGAAGTGAGAAATGTTTTCAAGGAGCTGCAGATTATGCAGGGCCTGGAGCACCCCTTCTTAGTTAATTTATGGTAAGATATTGCTCCTTTGCTGCCAGCTATGTCAGCACTGTCAGTTGAAGACATGTTTGAGACCAGACTGGCCCGCTTTTCTGCTGCAAGCCAGTTTCAGGAGCGGCTGGTGTGTTGCCATCCACAGCATGACGGGTGTCGTGCTGCCCGCCGAGCCGGGCGCATGTGTCTCGCCGGTGGCAGGGTCTCGCCAAGGCACGGTCCGCAGGGCGAGCGGTGGGGATTGCCTCTGGTCGCTCTTGGGAGCTCACGTGCATGGACCAGTCCCATGGTTCTTTGTTGGATGTGGGGCTCCTTGCCCGTTCTGCTGACCAGGGCTCTGCTTTCAGGGGGATCTTTTCAATTAAGCAAGAAGTTGCCCCCCTTGTCACCCCAGACAAGCACAAGCTTTGTGTGGAGTGATATTCTGGTTCGTGGTGCTGCCCATCACATCAAGAAGCTGGTGTATTGGTAAGACAAAAATCCATGAGCAAAAAGCTCATAGCTGGTTGTTAGACTGTCTCAAAGGGACACTTGGTAAATAATTGCATCAAATGAGGTCACTTAAAGAGGAACGGCAGATAGCAGCTGCATCCCCTGTTGTGTTGAGCAAATGAGTTTACTAACAGGCTGCTGCCAGGAGAACCAGACCCCGGTACCAAGTGCCTCCAGTGCACAGTCTGCGGGCTGTGAGTCTGGGCAGGGCTGTGCCTGCTGGCTTAGGGGTCCTCTCTACACTGCTCCTATGGTCAGTTCCCTGGGGTGCTTGGTGAAGATGAAATGTCCCTCTTGAAGAGCTGAGTGTGCACCCCAAGGGAACAGACAGCGTTTATACAGAGCTCCATGGATTTCCACTGCTGTATTGAGTTTCTGATTGCTCAGCCAGCTGGGACTTCGCAGTGAGCGAAGGGATCTTCCAAGATCCCGTGAGGAATCTTATGGCTGCGAGCGTTGGTTGGGGCAGCGGAGGCTGTATGGACGGTTGTCAGAGCACCAGCACAGAGGTGACATGGGTGATTCCTAGAGCTGCCCCCCTCCAGAGTCGAAGCGACAGCAGTTTCAGTCACTGCCTGTGGGCAGCCGCTCCAGACGGTGTGTGCTGGGTGGTAGAGGTACCATCTTCCTCCTTGCACGTCCTAAGTGGAAGCCTTTCATTACTCGTAGCAGCTAACTGCTGAGCAAACGCACCCGCTGCGCGCTGAATGCTGCCCGGCCATTCAGGAAGCAAGCGGTAAACAAACACTGGTGTGAGGTCCTCTCCAAAATAAAAATGCCTGGCCCACACCTCCTGGGCCCTTCCTGGTCAGGCACTGCCACTCGTAGCCTGTGATAAACACTCCTGAGAGCCTGCCCGCCCGCCAGACTCCTTCCATCTCCCTTCGCAACTGTTAGGGGAGGAAGTTAGCAGCAAGCTGCGTTACAGTAATGGGTTTGGATGTGGCTTTGTTTTAGAGGTGGCTGATAGCAACGAATTCTACATAAAAACATTGGGTTCCTGTTCTTCTGGTGCGCCTGCTGGTAGTTGCTCATACAAGCTGCACTGACGTAGTTATGGATCTGAAGCTAAATTATTGCCATCTCAATTACTTTGAGAATGTAAGTGACAGGAGTTTAGTTGCAGTGGGAAACAGCGTGGAAAGGTCATGTAATCATTATTTACCACGTGAATAACTTCCAAGAAATTATGAGTATTCCCAGAGGTACCATATGTCCCTTTTTAACCTGTCTTTTTTTAATATTGTCATCCCTGAACCATGCTTCTGCCATTTTAGGTACTCGTTCCAGGATGAAGAAGATATGTTTATGGTTGTAGACCTGCTGCTTGGAGGGGACCTGCGTTACCATCTCCAACAAAATGTGCGTTTCCAAGAAGGGACCGTGAAACTCTTCATCTGTGAGCTGGTGCTGGCCCTTGACTATCTGCAGAGCAGGCACATCATCCACAGGTCAGCCGGGGACCGCAGAGGTGGACTGATGCTCGTAGAGTGCAGTAGGGGCAGACTTGTTCCTCTTTGACGTGAAAGGACAAGCAGAAGCTTAAGAGCAGAACAAAATACTCTCCTACATACTTTTGCTGTCAGGTAAAGCACTAGGCTTCCCAGAGAAAAGCATTTCTCACACAACAGGGAACATGTTGTTTCTCCCTCTGGGACAGCTATGATGTAGCATTTGTGATTTGTTTGCTGATCCTGCAAAAAGCTGGCTCTAATAGATTTAATTAGCTGTAGCTCATTAATATCCATCCTGGTCCAGGGAGGGTTGGTGTCAACAATCAGAATTCCCCTGCTGTCACACTCGAAGGTGTCTGCCTTTTGCTCCCTTCTCTGTACCGCACTGAAAGACAAGGAGTGGGACCAAACACAGCTTTTTTCTGGATGGAGTTAAATTGCTTCCTAGAAGTGGTGAGAGTTTCTTTTTGGCCACCAAGATTTTTCATGGCTGCTGAAAAAATATTTGAGCTCTTCCCACACATTTGAAGACGTGCAGAGTAACAGAGGAGGTAGGGCTTTTCCCTGGCTGGAGAGGCAGAGTCTGGTGCCAGACGGACGGACGTGCGGCTGTTTGCTGGTGTGCTGGGCAATGCAAACCTCGGGTGTCCAAGGGTTTGACTCGGTAGCTGCTAACAGGGGGTATGAACAGGGAGGGACTGGCAGGGGCTAATACAGGCAGGGAGAAGATTATCTCATTTATAAATATTGCTCCAGAGGAGCATTCTTGTGAGGTATAAAAATAAAGCATGGTGCAAAATGTAAAACTGAAATGATCCTGGTTCCTTCCAAGGGAAGGAACACGCTGCTCAAGGGCTGGTGAGGGGTAATGCTTGTTCATGTCCGTAGTGTTTGGCTGCCAATTCTGAGATGTGAAAGCAGAAAGGTGGATGCTTGGCGTGCCCATAGCACGTCCTCTGCAGTTGTAGGGAGCCGCAGGGGGGTTTTGCTCTGCTTTGGTTGGAGCCAGCCCTCGGGATAGGTTCTGCGTTCTCAGGAGTCTCACCTTTCCTGCTGCTTGTTTTGTTTGATGCCTGTGCAGATTCCTACCCTGACGCAGCTGGTCGTGGCAGGCAGGCCATCGCAGTGCCTCCAGCGGGCACCGCTGTGGTCTGGGACACGCCGCCGGCGTGCGGTGACGGGGGCGTTGCGCTGGCCGCCTCTGCCTGGCACCTGCTCACCCACACCAAATAATGGGTGAGCATGAATTAAACATGGAGAAATGCAGACTCGGCTGCCTCTGTCCTGGGCAGGGGGGTAAATCCTCACGCTCTTGCCTTGGCCCGAACAAAGGGAGTGGGGCACAGGCGGAAGGGAAGCACAGGGAAGAAATCTTTCTCTGTTAGTAATGTGTTACAACTAGTAGTAGTGTTTATAGGACTAGGGGACTAGAGGTTTTTCATAATCTGATGCTGTAAGGATGAGTCAGCATGGGAAGGGAGCAGTTCCTCGTAACCCTAAAAGATGGGATAGCTGTGGGAGAGCAGGGTGCCCGGGGGGGCTGCACCCCCTGTTCTGAGCCGTGGCCGTCGGCATTGCCAAGGGCTGTGCTGGCATCCCGCTACGACTGCAGCGTAAGGGCAGGCACGAAAGGACAGCCAAAGGGCAAAATTCCGGGGATTTCCCAGAGGGTGATACAGGTGGGATTTCCCAGAGGTGTAAATGTAGGTGGGAGATGCTAAAGTTTAGGCTCCAGTGTGTACTTCAAGCAGCTATATGTATTTAAAGTGAACTGAGTACAACGAAGCATGTATGGCAGCCTGTAAAATTTGCAAGTTACTTAATTAAAACTGTAATGCAAGTTTTTAATTAACACTAACCCAGTGGGACAGTGTTTGACACAGCGACTCGGCTGAGTCAATGGCACTGCACAGCTGTACCTGGGAGCACCAGGAGACAGGCGAGCGATTGCCTGTTTTGTCTGAACGCAGCTGTGCAGAGACGGCAAACAGCCTGGTGGCTGGAATTGTTTCCACCCATGTGTAGGAGAGTGGGAAATATTTGTAAATTTTTTCAGGCTAGGAAATGGTATAACCAGTTTATAACAAATAAATATAGAATTAATCAATAAACGAAAGTTCGTTGTTTGCATCTGGGGAATGATCCGACTGTGCTGGGGTAATTCCACAGGCTGCATTCCAGACTGAGTGAGATCAGAAAAGACTCCATGGAAATATAAAAAAGTAGTATTTTAAAAAAGGGATGAAAACAGGATGGGGAAAGAACCTCTGTCTTTTTGATTCATTTCAAAACTTTGCAAATATTTTTGCATCAAGGGATTCAAAGAATCCATTTTTTCCAAACTCTTTTTTGCTGAAATGTTTCCTTAAGCTTTTGCTTAAATTACTGTTTTCTCAAAAATACCAAGTGTGGCATCACCATTTTTCGCTGTCAGATGCCGCCCTGACCCCCTGGGCTGTTTGGCTCTGACCTGCGGCACAGCGTTGCTGCGTTTACGGGGAAAAACCGTGCCCTTACCTGAAGCTGCCCCGTTCTCCCTGGCTGAAGACGCCTGTCCCTGCTGTCACTGTGTGGTGGGGACGGTGCAAGGAACTGGTGTTCATAACCTCTGCACGTAGTTTGGGTGAAAAGATGCCAGAGAACTGTGAGCTATTACATGATAACTAGATATGTGCCTTCTCTCGATTCCAGGTGGCTAGGTGAATTCACACATTATCTTAGTGACTGCAGCTTTAAAGATAAAATCCTAAACCTGCTCATTTCTCCACTTTGGGCCCCTGGGCTGGGGGGGAGCCTGGGGACGGTGCCTTGTGTATGCGCCAGTCTCCTGCGGGGCAGGCGCTGGCCGGGTGCCCGGCTGGGGCTGGTGGCAGCTGAATGGGGGCTGGTGTAATGAGCTCATTAAAACCAGGTAATGTCTTGTAAAGCCACTCGGGTGGAATCGGTAGGTGTATCAGATGTACGTTCTCTCCCTTCAGCAGAAAGCCGTTCCCGGCAGTGTTGCTGTAGGTATTACTTTGTGGTGTGGTGGGTTTTTTCAGGAACCTGTGGGAAACCCATTTGTTTCTAGAACAAAGATGTTTCAATACTTTCCTTATTCCCGAGTAAATGGGGAACAGCTCTCTATATAGTATTGAAACAGATGAAGAAGTAAAAGAAGGAAAATTATAAAAAGAAGCTCTGATGTTGTAGGTGAACTACCCGAGTGCTGCTAGTCCAAACCGCAGCAGCCTTCCCCTGTACGACTATTTCTGCTTTTGCTGTTTGATTAGTCATTGTCTCATGCCTAAGTCAAACCCTGCAGGAACATCAGAGCTGAAGAGCCCCACCAAAAACACCTTCTAGGGCATGATGTCTCTGGAAGCGTGTCCCTCCAGAGCCTGGGCTTCCCAATAGTGTCTGCGTACGTGTTTGCTGTCACTTTTCTAGGCTAATGGCTGTCTCCTCTGCCTCTTTTCATAGAGACATCAAGCCTGACAACATCTTACTGGATGAGCATGGTAAGTGCCAGTCGCTTTGTGGTTGTGCATATGGATAAAAGCAGAGTCAGAAACGGGACATCCAAGTTAAAGAGAGCAGCCGTGCTGGGAGGGACTGGGGGGTCTGGGTCGGCAGCGAGTTGACCATGAGCCAACAGCGTGCCCAGGCTGCCAGGAAGGGCAACCGTGTCCTGGGGGCACCAAGCCCGGCATTGCCAGCCGGGCCAGGGACGGGATGGTCCCACTCTGCCCTGCGCTGGGGCAGCCTCACCTCCAGTGCTGGGGGCAGGGTTGGGCGCCACAGCACAAAAAGGTGTGTCCTCGACAGCTGTTGAGGAGTGTCCAGAGGTGGTCAACAAAGGTGGGGAAGGGTCTGGAGGGGCAAGCGTGTGAGGAGAGGCTGAAGGCCCTGGGCTGGTTCAGCCTGGAGAAGAGGAGGCTGAGGGCAGAGCTCATGGGGCCTACAGCTTCCTCCCGAGGGGGAGCCAAGGGGCAGGCGCTGATCTCCTCCCTCTGGGGCCCAGCGACAGAACCCCAGGGAACGGCCTGGAGCTGCCCCAGGGGAGGGTTAGGGTGGAGATCAGGAGAAGGTTCTTCCCCCAGAGGGTGGTGGGGCCCTGGCACAGGCTCCCCAGGGCAGTGGTCACCGCCCCGAGCTGGGCTGAGTTCGGGCAGCGTCTGGCCAACGCTCTCAGTCATCTGCTGTGGTGGGACTGGTCCTGTGTGGGGCCAGGAGCTGGACTCAATGGTGCTTATGAGTCCCTTCCAACTTGGGATATTCTATGACTCTAAAGTGTAGGTGCTTGCTCTTGTCCTCGTTTTGTGTTGCTGTCTCTCCCTCAGTTCAGTTAGGGGTGGCATCATCCCCTCCTGCTTTAGTTGCTGTCATTTGCTTTTTGAGCAGCAGAATCTCGTACCTTCAGGCGCTGGGCACCCTGTGATGCTGCGGTGTTTTGGGGGGTGCCTTAGTGTTTGATCAGCACCTCCCCTGACTGACCTGATGGCGTCTCTAGGAGGCATGGGCAGGGATGACGCCTTTCGTGCTGCTTGTGGCCAGTTGCCTAACAGACCTTATTTTAAGACCTTTTTGGCTTTTGTTTAAAACCTATTCGAAATGCAATCATTTGAATGGAAATGCTCATGTAATTGCAGGCTGTGTGTAATGTATGCTATTGCGGTGAACAGATAATCGTCGTTCAGCTATTTTCTTTTTCCTTGAGCAGCTGCCATTGGGAGGCAGCTCTGAAGAGGAGCTGGGGCTGGGTATCTTACAGAGGTTGCTATAATTTTTTCTTTAGTCTTTTTCTCAGGGAAGACTCTTAACTATATTCTTGCATTGCTCTCTGGGCACTTTTTTTTTGTCCTGGCAAAGGTCGTACAGCAAGGAGTTGTCTGATATTAGCTTTTAACTCATTAGAAAACCACTTTCTCATTTCACGTTTTTTGCAAGTCCCTATAACTGGCTTGTTGTGAGAAATCTTCATTAGCCACTACAGCAAGGCATTCGAAGAGAGAAAGTCAGTGCAGGGACAAGGGGTATCTGAATTCCCTATCACTTCAGAGGCTGTAATAGAGATGCTGAAGCTCCTGAGGAATCGCGGTGGCTCGAGTGTGGGACTAGGGTTGCCTGGCAGCACTTGAGCCCAGACTCTATGCATTTTGCATATGACCTCTAATTTCAAAGTGCTGGCTAATTATTTATTTAGGAGCTGTCAGCAAAGCTGCTTCTGCCTCCAAGTGCCCTAGCCTCCCCCCTGCCTCACTGGGTGCTTCTCCTGCTGTTGCCCCACGCACAGACTGATGAAGGCACCCCTCCTCCCTCCCGCCAGCATCCATCGGTGCGACGTGGCCCTGCTCGGCCATCCGTGGCTGGGCTCCCGGCACTGCCCGGGCTCTGGGGCTGCCCCCCCAGCTGGTGCTGTGCGGTGCCAGCGTGGGGGGTGTTCGGTCAGTCCTCGCTAGCGGGCACAGTGTCCCGTGAGCATCCTCCAGGATGCGCCCCGTAGGAGCTGGGAGCCCAAGAGCCACGGGAATGTAGGTCAGCACCCCCCCGCAGGGGGAAAGCTCAGCTTGTCTCTGCGGTTGCATTCAGCTCAGCAGGATGTAACCTGCAAACTTCTGTAATGACACTGCAGTTTGGGTTGGTGTTTAAGCCCATTCTCGGCTCGCTGTGATGTTTTAACTCTCTGTTGCGGAGGTTTCAGAGTTGCTTTCTGTGGATGTACCCTTGACTTCAGTGTCCTTCTGACTGTGACTTGTAGTATTTCTTTTCTTCATCCGTGGCAGAAAGCATGCATCCTGCATCCTCTCGTGCATGCAGGAAGTTTTGTGCACACACAGTTCAATTTTTTCCTGTCCCCAGAGCAACAGTTACTGTAGCATGTTTATTTCTGTTTAGCCTGGTAGGTTGTGCCTGGTTTTGAGTCCCTCTTTCCCTGTGGAACGGAGCTGCAGCTGCCTCTTCCCTCTCCTCTCTCTTCACCAGGCTTTCACAACTGTGATCACAAAATGTGCTATTTGCTAACATCAATTTTTTTTATCATCTTCTTGGTTGAGACCAGTCCCCTGAGAGTGTGAAGCACCTGAAGACCTTCAGCAATCAGACTCCAGTCCTTCATTTTAGACTCCTCTTGCCCCCTAACTCTGCCCCGTGGCCCATCTTCCTTTCCACCCTTTCAGTTTCACATCTTGAAAGGCGCCCGTGGCGGTTACAAACCCCGGCGCCCTTTTTGCGGGTGTTAGTCACTGACAAGGCTGCAGGAGCCCTCGTGCGCGTCACCCGATGTTTGTGCAGGAGGCTGGTTCAGGTTTTTGATAGTACAAATGGCTCTGATGATGCCACACATTGAGATGGGTTGTCCTGCTGCTGACTGTCATCGAACTTGATGCACACCTCATGCATTTGCCTCTGTCACCCTGGTTGGTGACATTCTGCATTACGGTATCAATTTCAGCTAAGAAATTAAAGTGAGCCATAAATAAAGTGGAATATTGGGCAATAAATAAAGCAGTTGTTTGACATCAGAAATTTGGATCAGGTCCCACAGTGAAAAAATCTTCAGCAGCTGACCACCTTCAGCAGTGGCTCCGAGCACAAAGTATTTCCTCCTTAAGGCTATCAGTTTGGCTCAATGACAGCACAGCTCACCTGGGAATAAAAGAATATAACAGATGGCACTTTCCAGGAATTGTGACTAATTCATTAGGAGTTTTTGGCCAGGTTATTTGTCTAATAAAATTGAAGAAAAGCTCATTTTTATCCCCAGTAAAGCAGAGAATTTTTTTGCAAAAGCCCTGTAATGACTCTGCTCAGTGTTATTTCTTGTACCACCGCTGAAAGGTTCTCGAGGGCAGTGCTAAAATGGGTGAGTTCACGCCGACACAGGCACTGCATGCATAGCCCGTTTGCTTTCTAATCTCGAAGGACAGCATTGGGGCACAGTCTGTCCAAGAACCTCCATACTCCACAGCTCCCACTGTCTCTAGTTTCATATTCTTTAAAATGTTATCTTAGCTGAATCTACAAAAGCCTCATATTTTTTGCAGTGAAGATGTTCTAGAAAGGTGAAGGAATTACGCAGTAACAGAGATGCTGAATACAGTAAGAAAATTCTTTGCCTTAATGCAGAACCAAAGGCTTGGTCTGAAAATGCCTGTTTGAGGCAGGCGGGCTGAGCTTTGGGAAGGTCGTGGTGCCCAGGGCACAGCTCTGCCCGTGCTGTTTTGGCACGGGCTGCCGTTAGAGATGCTGAGCAATCAGGACCACACAAGCCTTAAAGTGTGACCCTAAAATCCCAGCAGCAGCACCCAGCGCTTCCCTCTTGGTTACCAGTAGCTGCCATCCCTGGTCTCCCAGTCCACCCCATTCTGTAATGCCACCGTTGCTGTTCAGCCGCTTCGTGCCATCCCGAGCCTTCTTCCTCAGCTTCATTGGCTTGATCCGGTAGTTTCCCAAGTGGGCTAGTTTATAGAACTCATGATTTATTTGAAGTGAATAATTTAAAAGATGCATCCAGAGAAAGGCACCTTTGTGCTTGGAATATCAAATTCTTAAGTCTTTATGATCCATATTTATAAAAACGGCTCCCCACAAAGTAGAATGAGAGCTGGAGATGAAAGAAAGCGCAGTGCAAGGACGTGGAGGACGTCTCTAGACCAGACACTGGTATGTCATTCTTTTCTCTCAAGTACTCCCCGGCGACTTAATGCGCGTCCTTCAGCGGGCAGCGGAAGGAGAGAGGGCCCGGCTGATGGTGGGCAGCAGCGTAAGCCACAGAGATGTGCTTTTGACAGATTGGTCGGGCACCATGCGAGGGCAAGCTGTGACACCCCGGCTCACCAGAGGGACCTCAAGTTTTCCTTTCTTCCTTCCAACTCACACCTGACAAGCGCCACAGGTTTGATAGGGAAACGTGTGTCTTGCTGGGACTCTGAGGGCCCGCAGGTGTAGATGGTCCCAGCCGGGGGGCTGGTGGCTGTCCTGCCGAGCTGTGCCTGCCCGTGCCCTGCCTGAGGCAGTCTGGTGGGGGATGTGAAACTGCTCAAGAGCTGGATGATAACATCATGTGGAGGGGCTGAAGGATTTCTTTTTCCTCACCAGATGTGGAGATGGAGGTAGACGTTAAGTGGCTGCGGCATGACCCCAAGCGCAGCAGTGGTGTCGGGAGTTGCACAGACCAGGGCAGGAGCCAGTGCCTCACCGAGGTGGTCCTTGTCCCTGGGAGCTCATGGCCCAGACAATGAACGTGCCCAAGTTTGCATAAAGCGTGGCAGGTCTGCTTCCCCCAGCTCTGACGGACAAGTGATCTGCTCCTAGCCTGTCTCTGGAGCGGCCGTACACGTACATCCAGCCATCCTCCCCCGCTGCAGGGGACACAGTTTGGGTGCCCATGCTCCAGTGTGTGTTTCGCACGTTGTCCACAGCCAGTGCGGGGCGTGGGCAGGAGGCTCCTGTGCTTTACACACTGCACGTATCATTGAAGAGACACGGGCAGGAACATGGATGTGATACACTTGAAGGCGAAATCACAGATTCTACTTTTATTCCCCAAATTTTCACAACCAGATCAGCTATTTGCAGCAGGCAAACTTGTATCACTGGTCTCGTAACAGACATAAAGGCTATAGGTGCAATTTTAAAGACTTAAGTGTTTCCTACTGTCCAGGCAAGACAACAGCAGTTCATTACCAAAGCGTCAACTTTTAGACAGAAAAAGGTGATCTTATTCTACTTTAACTCATGAACAAAAGCAGCGGTGAATTTCTAGCTGTTGAAGCCAATGACCGAGGGAATTGTTGTCATAGCATCTCCATCAGTAGAAAGCCACTTTGAATTGACCTCTGTGGTTGGAGAAAACAGCAGCAATTCAGCCACCCTCTGTTCTTGCAGAGGAGGGTGATGAGTCTGCAAAACACAGCGTATGAAACTTTTGATAATGAGCCCAGCTCTGTCAGGGATGCCAAGTTCAGCGCCTTAGGAGAAGATGTACGAGGTCAGGGAGAAAAGGCTGCCTGCATTTAATACGAAGAGGTAGGCTGAACTAACCCACAGGTTTCAAAGAAATCCACTTCAGTGAAGCCAGCCTTGCGTGGATCACCTGTACTGCCGTACACGAGCGCTCTGCTCACTAGTATGAGTTCCGTGAACACGGAATAATAAATTAAGTGCTTGCAAAGAAACAGTGCAAGTAAAAGAGCGGGCAAGAGCTAGGTGGAAGCATTTCCTTTGTCAGCCCTGCAAATCACATCCACCTCTTATTTCCTTTTGTGTTTGCAGGCAGCAGTTGTGCATATTGTAGCAGCGATAGCAGAAACCGGTCCTGCCCCCCTCCAAGGGGGTTTTTCACGATGGTTGAATTTCTTGTGCGAGGCTCTTTTGCTTGCTGCCAAAGGCATTTTGCTCTCTTCTAGAGACATCGTCTAAAGAGGAAAATGGAGAGACCACTTAGTGCCTGGGAACACCAAAGAGCAAGTAGCTAGAAAGCCAAAAATATGAAGGATTTTTTTTTTTTTTTCCAAAACATAGTGGGTTTTTCCTCGTGAAATTAAAGCAAATCAAGTTACACATTAACCTCTGTGTTTCAGGACACGTGCACATCACCGATTTCAATATTGCCACAATGCTGACCAAAGAAATACAAGTCACCACCATTGCCGGCACAAAGCCGTATATGGGTAAGAACCAATGACAATTCTTGAATTACTGTTTTATGGGCTTCATTTGACAGCTGTCGTGGGATATGGATTAAGTCCTTTTTGATGAGAGTTTGAGCTCTTTTGTTCCTGGCATGTAAGAAAATTGTTTGAAATGAGGAACAGCCTCGAGAGGTGCTGCGGGGGACCGTGGCAGGAGTCCATCCCCAGTAACACCCCGATGCAGCTGGAGAACGTGCGGCTGCCTACGGATTTCACACAACAGACCAAAGCAGGTGTCCTGCAAACGCAGATTTTAGTGCTGTTATGCCATACTGTACAGCATGGTTTTGATTATAAAATGAGATAGTTGCACTGCTGAGGTCTCGGAGCATTTCACAAGCAGCAGTCAAGCTGCGTAGTAACGACGAAAAGCTCTCGCTACCCTTGAGAAGGAAAATGAAGCCAAAGGCTGGTGTTTGGTCCCTCAGTACATTAGCACAAGTCTTACACAGCTGCATCAGTAGCTCATCATTTGAATTTTTATATGAACTGGCTGCTTTAGAAACCAGCATTACTCTGTGTTTAGGCCAAGTGAGTGGACTTCAGACTTGCTGTTTTCTGGGGCTGCAGCACTGCTCAGCACAGCCGGTCAGAGCCCATGGTCTGGTGTCAGGCTGACAGTCGAGAGCATTGCCGTGCTGCCAGGTCTGCATCAGCAGGAGGAGAGTGAGGCTGCAGGTCTGATCTCTACTGCACAGGACAGCATCCTGCCTTTGGCCAGCAGGACGGGAAGGGTCTGCAGAGCACAGCAGTGACGGATGTGTGTTGCCCACAGGAGGGGGGGGCGCAGCTGGTGCTGAAGCAGCCGTCACAATTGCAAGATTAATGCTCAGCCTATTTTTCCATCTTTCTGAACCCCCTCCTATTGTACCTACATTGCCGATGGCAGAGGGGCAGCTATTCCTGCCAAGTGAAAACCAGCCGCACGCAGCCCTGGGAAGAGGCGTGCAGAGGGAGAGCCATGGCCAGGCTCCGGAGGGCTGTGAGTCACTTCCCCAGCGCTCAGCACGTTTGCACGCTGACCTGCTGGTGGTGCACAGAGCACAGTGTTGGTGCTACAGAAGTGGGGTACCAACCTCCAGGCACCCACAGAGCTGGATAGCTGGGCTGGTTGCATCAGTTATATACCATCCTCTTCCCCTTTTTCTCCAGTTTACAAAAAAAAAATAATGGAGGTCTTGGGAAGCTTTTTTATCTCCAGGCAATGGCGTGGGGCTAGTCCCAGGCAAGAAAGCTTATCAGGCAGCTGTGGGAGTGATGGGGGATGTTCTCCCCAAGGCAAAGCAGCTCCAGAGCAGGTGGGTCACTCCACAGCAGCCTTGGGTCAGCTGGAGAAACAGTTTTCATGAGCAAGTCAACACCCACATGGAAGGCAGACACACAGGGGTTGCTCCCTGTGGAGACCTCATTTCCCTGCTTCTCAAAAAGAATTTACTTCTTGTTTTCTTTTCCCCTTTGTAAGGGGAGTACAAAAAACTTTCTTATGTTCGTTTACTATCCAAATCAGTGAAGCAGCTGAGTTTTCAGACAGCAAAAGACCCACTTGATCCTTATCACACAAGCAGGGAGCAGCAACGGCGGGCGGCTCCGCGCTTCGCAGGGAGTTTGCCCACACGGGTGCTTGCTCTGCTCTGCACGTGGAGGCTCCTCGCTGCATTGCAAGGCTGAGACGGCAGCTGAGGAACCCGACAAAGACCAGAAGATGAATGGCTGCAGGGAAACCCATGCGTTCTGGTTCATGCCCAGCACAGTGGTGTGTCAGTAAGGACCAACCTACCAGCCATGTGCGTTGTTTTGAACCAAAAAGCAGAAATTATCAGAGGCGTGGTAATGGGCGATAGGCTAATTTGTGCCCTAGGCAGAATAGCAGGGATGCTCTCTGTGGCCTGGATCAAGCATTCTGTGTTGCTGATTTCCACTCGAGATTGCAGCAAGGCAAACTTTCCTTTTTCTATATTTTGCAGCACCTGAAATGTTTAACTCCACAACCCCCCTCGGTTATTCCTTCGCTGTGGACTGGTGGTCGCTGGGAATCACTGCCTACGAGCTGCTCAGGACCCGGGTACTGTGTGCGTGGCTCCTGTCCCCGTCCGTCCGTCTCTTTCCTTAAACACTGTTGGAAGGGTTAAGGCTTTGTAACAGGGATGAAAGGGCCGAGGCAAATTCCAGGCTTTAAGGGTTATTGCAGCATAGGAAGCAGAACCCACCTCTTCACCAGGGTTCCTGTGAGCACACCTAAGAGCTCAAAGAGAAGCCATCAGGATACAGAATAGCACATTGGACAGTTTGCTGCTGCACCCAGGGACCTCTGGGTTGGCGTAAGCTGGGCAAGGGAGACTGAGTCCGTTAACGGGTGCCAGCTCCTGAAGTTTGGGCTGCAGTGTAACTTACTTGGAGATCCCATCCTGCAAGGGAAAAAAGGAAACTTGAAAAAAGCTCTTGTTGCTGTTGTAATAAGACTGAGCAGTTTGAGCAAAAGCAAACCACACTGTATAAATTATTAATAAAGCATAATCCCTGTCTGTCATGTCAGTGTTCTGCTTCTAACCCCGGTAAGGTTGGGGGCCTTGCAGACAGGTGATTAGATCAGTGTTTGGAAGTGTTGTGTACAAAAAGTGGGACAAAATGGTTTAAATTACATTATTCTAAGCAAAGGGTTGTTTAAAATCTTGTGAGGCTGGGAAACTTCTTTCAGTACAAGCATGCAAAACATGTTTTTAAGAAGCTCCAGTCTTTGCAGAATGCTTAAAAATGTTTTGATGACAGTATTTTAAAGAACGGCTTTTCAAATGAATTTGTGTATTTCAAATAGTGAGTGATCAAGTTAGTACACGTTAGGGGGACATGGTTGTCTGACCTGTTGGGTAACTGAAGCCACATCCCCTAATGTAAGATTTGAGTTTTCCATTTGTAATGTCAAATGAGTTGCAAGATTGTTCATCACATTGACTTTTGCCTTGGTGGCACTATTTCCAGAGGTGGCCGTAGAAGTGAGTTAGGTGTTCAGAGCTGGTGGCGCAGCCATGACACGATGGTGGCACCAGCGGTGGTCACTGCATGGGGGAAGTGAAGTGACCTGGAGGTTCATCTAGTGTCGGTACATATGAAGCATGATGCACCTGATGTGATCTCACAGTTTATAGCTACTGTTTTTTTAAATGTACTTTTAACACCCTCTACCCCCTGAAACAGCATAAAAATCTGGGAATCAAAAACCTTTCATACGGGAAACACTCTTCTGTCATAAATTCTCTCCCGAAGTGAGTCAGTAGCGTTGCCGTAGCTGGGAGTTAAACGTGGGGGTGACTTTGCCTGCAGGGTACCACCGGCTGTCCGTCGCACATCGCTTGGATGAAGCTGCCCAGGTGCTGAGCGGGCGCTGGGTGCGGGGCTCCTGCCGGCGGCGTGCAGCCAGGCCCTCCTCAGACACGGCTCAGCCGTCCGTTGGCTGTGACACGACAGTCATCCTCAGCCTCGTCTCCCACCCGGGGCTTGTAACCCTTCCTTGGACATCATTTTTTTCAGCTGATTTGATGAGAAATCCTGCTCCTTTTTACTTCTGTTGTCTCCAACATGAGTGAAGAACTGGAAACAGCGACACATTTCATGGGGAATACTGGGAGCACTCTAACCATAGCACCATATACATAGAATCCTTTCTGATGGCCCTTTGAGATACAAATACTGCAGAGGCCGAGCAAACACAAGTGGGCCAATGACTCTAACTTTTGGGTTTTGCCTGGTATCTGTCACGCTGTGTAAATACCTAGTTATTATCGGTGTTCTTGCTGACATTATTATTTTGCTTATTTCACCTGAGCTATAATCACACAGGGAGGGACGTTCAACGGGAGGCCTGGGGAGTGTACGAAGAGACTTTGTTTGAAGCTTCTGTGCTCTGAAAAGATTTCTCAAGGAGTCTGAAAAAACAGGTAAATTAAGATGCTTTCTTTGCGGTGTTTTTCACAGAGGCCGTACCATATTCGCTCCAACACTTCCACAAATGAAATCGCTCACGTGTTCAGGACGGCTACAGTGATGTACCCTGCTGCTTGGTCCTCAGACATGGTGTCACTGATCAAAAAGGTGAGGGCAGCGGGGGGGGCAGTCGGCTTGGGGGCTGCGACGTGCGGTGCCCGGGCGCCTGCCGACAGCAGCCAAGTCCCGTCGTGCTTTGTGGCCTCTGCAGTAGGCTGTGAGGATTCGTTGTGAATGGTGTCAGGCCCAGTGCTGGTGACCTTCAGATGGCACCGTATGATAAATATCCAGCTTTTAGCCTTGTAGCCACCCTGATGTAATAACCAGCTAGCAGCACTGCGTCCGGGCCTGGTGGGGGTGAAGTTAGTGCTGGCAAGTGTGGCTGCTGCCAATGCATCTCTTCTAAGGACCCGTGCGGTCTTTGCTTCCAGAGTTTCTCCTATAACTTTGTCTCTCTGGAAGGATGCAACTTAGTAGTATATATTAATACATTATATAGTAGACATTAGTATATGCCAAATAAATTTGGCAAAAAACAGCATTTTTTTTTTAAAAAAAAACATATTTCCCGATAATGAAAAGATTTGCAAGAAGTGCTGATACTGTTGAAATCATTTGATGCAATGAGGTTTGTGCACCACTGTAATCATTTTTTAATAAAGCTGTTATCAAAATTGCTTCAAAATCATTACTGCAATCATTTTGAAGCTGAAGTCATGTTTGAAGTGAAGCCATAGCTTCA
The DNA here is from genome assembly GCA_013399095.1 of Psophia crepitans. NCBI lineage: Eukaryota > Metazoa > Chordata > Aves > Gruiformes > Psophiidae > Psophia > Psophia crepitans. The sequence continues at coordinate 352,130 of VWZZ01004457.1, read as the reverse complement.
GTAAACAAAGCTATCGCTTGACAGTGTCAGACGCTGTTTGCATACAGCAGCAGCAAAGCTCAAATACTGAACCCCACCTAACGGCACTAGCTGCACATTTTGGAAAGTATGCAAATAGTTTTTTAATTTTCAAATAAGTGTATCATAGAATCCCAGACTAGTTTGGGTTGAAAGGGACTTCAAAGATCATGTAGTCTCCACCCCCTGCCATGGGCAGGGACACCCCCCACCAGCCCAGGCTGCCCAAAGCCCCATCCAACCTGGCCTTGGGCACTGCCAGGGAGCCAGGGGCAGCCACAGCTTCTCGGGGCACCCTGTGCCAGGGCCTCAGCACCCTCCCAGGGAAGGATTGCTGCCTCCCAGCTCAGCTCCAGCTCCCCTCCTGCAGCTTCAGGCCCTTCCCCTTGGCCTGGCCCCCCTGCCCTGCAACCAGCCCCTCTCCAGCTTTCCTGCAGCCCCTGCAGGCACTGAAAGGCCATCATGTAGGCAATAAAGTAGTACTTAATGTAGCTTTCATCTATTTTTCTGTTCCAAATAGTATCCAGAAGTGTTTTATCATCTCTAATGAAATACTCTGAAACTTTTTAATGAAAATGAGACATCAGTTCTTTGCTGAGACAGAATCGTGGCACATTTTCTAAGAAGAAAATTGAAGAATATCTCCATTTGCTTAAAATTAAATGGAGGTAATATTTCATTAATAGAGGGATATTTACTGCAGATGTCCTCTGTGCTGTTACGTTGGAAGTTTTTCCCTGGACGACAGCATGCCACAAGCCATATAGGCTCCCTTGTGAATAAATAATGCAGTGTCACCATTAATCCAGATTTCCAAGTGCCCCTTTGCATCTGGTTTAACAGCCATATGTATTATATATGAGCCCAACTGTGGTTCTGCTCTGGCTCAAACATCTCCGGTCACTTCTTGTATTTATTAACGTTCACGGCAAATTGTGATTCGTGGCAGAGCTGCATCGCCCGCGTTAGGACCGGCGCACAGAGCTCGGCAGACGGAGCCGAGCCGTGGGGATGCCTGTGCAGCCACGCTCCGCGCAGCCCTCCCTGCGCACACCCAGCCGCAGCCAGCGCGAGCGGGGTGGAGGGCTCCCCTCATCCGCCCCCGTGCAGTGCTGAATCCTTCAACTTCAGAGGCAAACCTCAAGCATTTCCTTCCACACGAGCAGTTTTTACAGCAATGTAAAAAAAAAAAAAAAATGCTGAAAATAAACAGTGTGAATCCGTTCTTTCACTGGAATTATACTGACGAGTATCCCGTTACTAGAGTGGGAGAACCGGGGATGTTTTACTGGCACAGTATTAAATTGGGAACACAAAGGCATGAGTTCAACTCCCTGTTCTAAGACAAATGCTTATTTTTAACCTTGGACAAATGGTTTAACGTCACTGTACCGCCGTATTGCCTGCTCCTAACACAGCGATAAAAGTTGTTCATAAAAATGAGAATAGCTGACGCTGGTGAAGTGGGTCTGAGCTAGAGCACCGGGACAGGCACCCACTCGCAGTGCCGCTGCCGATGCAGAGCCTCACCAGCGCCGCGCGGCACGACGGGGCGGCTGGCCCTGGGCGAGGCAGGCGGCCGGTGTCCCCGGGACACCTCCCTGAGCCCCGGCCACCGAGACACAGGCCGCGGGGCCCCAGGGGCTGCTCCCTGTCGCAGGCTGCAGCACGGCCGACCCCACGGTCCGGCCCAGGCCGGAAACCTCCCCCGGCCTGGCACTTGCCCCGCTGGCGATGGCAGGCAGAGCTGTCCTGGGGCTCCGTACCCCCGTGCCATCACCGCGGCCGTCGATGCTTCCACAGCTCCTTCTGACAGTCCCACCCGCCACCTTTTCAAAAAGCAGCAACTGACAGAGGCCCAGGCAGAAGTCCGACGGTCATTTCCCTGCCCCAGCTGTTACCTGGCGTAACCCTGCCGCGGACATGTCCCTCTGTCCTGAGCTCTGACCTCACGTCTCGGGGCCTCACTGTCTCACCTCTTCCATTTAACTCTTGCTGCAGTTGCTTGAGCTGAACCCCGAGAAGCGTTTTTCTCAGCTGAAAGATATCCAGGGCTTTCCGTATCTGTCAGACGTGAACTGGGATGCTGTTCTCCAGAAAAGGATAATGCCGGAATTCATTCCCACGGTAAGGCAGTGTTGATTTAAAAGGTTTTCGGTGTGCCCAAGCATTACACGCCACAGCCTGCCCTGGCACCAGGTCATGGGACCTGCCTACTGATTTCCACAGGAGCATCACATGTTGTAAGGGATGGGGGAAAGAGGGGCGGGGGCAAAATTTTCACTTTCCTGTAGGTGTAATAAAGAGTAGTGGGGGGACTACAAAGTGTGGGTGCCCCAAAATCGGTCAGCTCTGTTTATAATATTCGCAGGATGTCTGGATGCAGAGCTGGTCCCATTTGCTCCGTGACATGCTAGATGAAACACGCTGACCGAGCCATGAGCCGACCTGTGCTGAGCCACCTTTCTTAGCAGCGCGGCTTCCCGCCAGCTCTTCAAATGCGAATAAACAATGCACAGACACAGGGTCATTAGCAGCCTGGAGATCACCCACCAATCTATGATAATTGTTCCTTCCTGTAATGACTCTCCCTAACAAGCCCACTGTTCATAGTAAAATCACACATACAGTAGATTAGTGTTTCTGATCCTCTTTTAATTGGATTAAACAAGCACAGAAGTAACGTAACCCTTACGGAAAATAATGCAAGGATTGTTGTGTTACTCCGACTGTTTTTCAGCCAAGCAAAAGTTGGGCTAAACGATGAATACTGTGAATATTTGTTAACCGTGTGCATCTTTCCCCTCTGTCGGTGGTTTTCGGCGAGGTGGGTGTATGCCTATTGCTTTAAAACCAGCTTTGCAGGCTGCTGGGCTCCCCCCAGCAGAGGCATAGCCCAGCCGAGACACGCCATCCTCATCCTTGCCGTCACATCGAAGCAGCCAAAGGGCTGAACAGAAGCAGTGGGCGCAAAAAGAGAAATTGCCACACCTTGACATTGTCTCCTGGCTGAGGGAACTGATAAAATGCCTAAGAATTACAGCAGGGGTTCTGGCTTTGTGTGCAGTTGTGATTAGTTTTTTACAAAATTCACCTCCTAGATGCAGGCCAGTTTAAAAGAGACCCTTCAAGACAGGCTCTGATCACTTAAGGCACCCTCTCTCCCCTCTCCAGAAAGGCAGACTGAACTGTGACCCAACCTTTGAACTGGAAGAAATGATCCTTGAATCCAAACCTCTTCACAAGAAGAAAAAGCGCTTGGCTAAGAAGGAGAAAGAAACCAGCAAAAGCAATTCCTCACAGGTGAGAGCCAGCAGGGACCAGCATGTGGTCAAGGAAGTCTCTCATTTTCCAGCAAAGCTGATTGCCATCCGGAAAGGCTGCAGCAAACTGTTTAAACAGACCATTTTTTCCCTTGTGATCAGTTTTATTCCTAAGACTTCCACATCTTCCCTTTGGTGGAAGGCAGCATGTATCCACACTGGTTTTGTATGAGAGGAGTGTCTTAATGCCATTCTCCACACTGCAGTGCTAAAGATGCTCCATATGTAAAGATATCTCTGTATCTCCTTGAAATTGTCCTTGTAATGTCTTTCTGTTAACTGTGAATTTATCCCCCCTCCCCTCTCTATTTTTCTATTCAAATGTGGAAGGCCTGCCATCTTCAAAAGCACCTGGAGATGCTCCAGAGGGACTTCATTGTTTTCAACAGAGAAAAGTAAGTATGATACAGAGGCAGCATGGAAGACTCTGGCCTGTGACTTGGGTTTCAGGTCATCTTGGCCAACACTGCAGATGGGGGGTTGTGAGCTTACTAATGAGGCACTTGAGGAGAGCAGGTAGGGTGAATGCTGATTGTTCTGCTGGGCCCACAGCCACGAACTGCATTAATTGTCCCGCTCGTGCAGGCAGACCTTTGCTGCAGGGGCTTGGGGCTGGGGGGGGCTCGGGGCTGCCCTGCGGGGTGGCCACTCATGCCGGGGCACAGGATGCTCCCGTCCTGCCGCACCACCGCATGGGCCTTGGCACTGCCTGGCTTTCCCTCAGCTTGACCGTCCCTTTCTCTCCCTAAGGGTGAGACACCACCACAATGACACCCAGGGGACCAGAACACTGGTGAAAAGCAGAGGCATGTGCAAGGAGGACAACCAGAACAACAGCCTCTGAGAGCAGCACAGCCCCTGATGGAGCTTTACTTGCGGGGCCAGCACACACCCATGCACACACCTTGATGAAGCTGGGCCACCGGACTCACCCACTGCTGCCGGGACACTGCTGCCAGCCCCGGGCAGGGCGGCCGGGCGGGAGCTGGGGCACCCGCTCCCTCTGCCTTCCACCCCACAGCCAGCAGATCCTGGGCATGGGGGGCGAGGCTGTGGGTGCTGCCTCCACAATTTGCCGCACTCACTTAGACTCTGATCCTATTATTTTGCCTTTCTTGGGGGCAGGAATGTGACCATGTGAAAGTGGATGGGACACTCAGTATTTGCCCTCTGGGCTTGGCTAGCCAGTGTCACAGCCCTTGGTGCTGCCTGCCAGGCGGCTGCCAGCAGCAGAGCTGAAGGGATGGGCGTGCATCCCTCGCAGAGCTGTTGTAACTGGTCCCAGTCTTGGTGGTGGGTCCACGCCAGCGCTGTGGGTCCAGGCTGTGCGGGGTCAGGACTCCCTCATGGGCTCACAGCTGGTTGCTCCCTTTGGAAGAGGCTGCTCAGCTGCAGGGTCTCCACCAGCGCATGGCGACAGAGGTGGCCTTCTACTGAAATTGTGCTTGATCTAAGCAGCTACTGTTTGCAGGAACAGCTGTACTCCTGATGCAGTCTTTGCCAAGACTGAGCTTGGCCAAAGCATCTCTATTATGGCAATGCTGCAAATGATGCTACTACTTAAATGCTTTTGCAGATCTGATGTTTACCTCCTTATTAGACTTTTTTTCCTATTCTCAGCAATATAATGAATGACTGAGTAACCATTTGCCTCCCGTTTGCCAAAAGGTGGTCTTTGTATGCCCTGTGCCTTCCTGGCTCTCTCTCTGGCTAAACCTGGTCAAATAAAAAAAAAAAAAATTGAATAAAACCAACAGCAAATGAAAGGCTCCCTCCCAGATGATCAAAGGGCAGTGCTACTTTTGAGGTCACTTGCATAGCAAGGCAGAATGGGCAACTCATCCTGCCTAGACCCAGCTCTCAGTTCAAATCTGCTTTTTCCCTGGCTGAAGACTTTCCAACACTCTCTGCCTATGGACTTGTGTATTCGATCTGTTACTGATCAGAAATAAAACCAGATTGTGCGCAGTCATCTTCCCGGTGGTCTTAAGAGCTGGTGCGGATAGACTGACACGTGAATAATCCCTCTCTCATTGATCTGATGGTGGCTGGCTGGTTTGCTCTGGGAGGTGTCTGGGTTGCACATGTGCACA
>VWZZ01004457.1:319935-346659 GCA_013399095.1 Psophia crepitans | reverse complement strand
CGCCCCAGCATGCTTGAATCCAAGGGAGGGGATCAGCCGTCTCAGCAACTGATCAGCATGTCCTGTCTGCCTGTTCGCCTTCGCAGTGGCATCGCAGCACTGGGCAGCTCGGTCATCAACTGTGCCCAGAAATAAGCTTTAGTTAGGTGTCTCCCACTTTTTGGTCCCTCCTGTAATGGTGGGGGGGGGCGTCGCACCGCCGGCTGCTCCCTAGCTGGCGTACGGCCTCACAGTGTGAGCAGGCTTACTGCCAGGGCACGGCCGCCTCACCTTCCCCTGCTCAGACCAGCTCGTGAGCCTTCTGCAGAGTGCGTGGGACGGCTGGGGCTGGGGCTTCCCCCGTGCTGGCAGCGTCTCCTGGGGATGCAGCGGAGCACATCCGTGCTTCGGAAAGGCTGAGCCGAGCAGTCCTGCACGGTGACGATGGGTCTGTACAGGTCCTGGCCAGGCCCCCTCCCACCACCGCTGCGGGACAGATTCGCTGGGCAGTCTGGTTTGCGGAGGGCGATGCTGAGGGATCTCCCACTCTGCTCCCTCTGTGCTGAGAGAGCTCTCGTGTTTGCCTCTGTGCCTGCAGGCTGCCAGCTCCAGCCCCCATGGGACAGTGTCTGCACTGCTTTTACCCGTCTGGCTTTTTTTTTTCAGTGGTGGTTTCTGACAGAGATGTGAATGGCACCAAATGCCATCTTAGGTCCCCTTATCTTTGTTCAGGTAGGGTACAGGGAGGATGCTGGCACAGCAATGCAAGCACCTTCCGGGCAGAAAGGGGCCTGTTCTGACCTGCACTGCGCGCACCCTCTTCCTGACCCGGTGCCATGGCAGCATGCACCTTCACCTCTGTGCAATAAAGATAAGCAGCCCCCGTGTTCTAGAGGACAATAGCCGTTCCTTTGCTGCCATCACTTGAAGGTGCCAGGGCAAAGTGAAGCGGATACTGGCAAAGGCTGCAGGGACCGAGAGCTGCAGCACTCACTGTGCAGCTGGCAAGCGCCCCGCAGGCGTGCGCACTGATGCACTGCAGTACCAGGACCTTCTTCCACACGCTGTGGCTGGTAGCTTGGGTTTGCTTGCTCAGGGCAGGCTCTTGGCAGAGCTGCAGCACAGGGCTGGGGAGCAGGGGGCAGCAGCACCGCGCACTGCTAGCGTGGGCACAACCAGCCAGCAAAGTGTGACCCTTTTCCGTCCAGGGAGCCGCAGAGCTGGAGTGGAATTAGTTCACCAGTAAGCGGTTCTCAGAGTCCTCAAAGCGGGTCATTGCAATGGGAAAGCCACCTTCTCCTGCTAAGTGACAGCTCACCTAAATGAGCATCGCGGTGTTCTTGCTCTCCCCTTCCCCAGCCATCCCTGCTTCCCAGCAGTAGGGTGCTGAGCGGGGTAGGGGTCTCCAGGCCTCTCCGCCTTCAGCCTTGTCATTCCCAGGGAGGCTAGCCAGACCACCTGCAGTGTTCTCCACTGATCCTCCATTCCTTGCCCAGACCTTCACCGCATCTGGGGCCAGGTGCGGTGGACAGAGACTGTGACAACAGTCATGCCGGTCCCCCATTCAGCGCACGGCTACAATCACCTCGCTCTGGTGCGGGTACTGGAGAGGTTCATACACCATAAACATGTTTATCTGGAGACCCAGACAAGGAAACTAGTCCTGCTCCTTGCTGGGGAAAAAATCTGTTGCTGCATAAATACCGATGTACTGTCTGACCAAAAAAGCCCAAAACCACCTCAAGAACTGAAATGGTAAGAACATCACATCTTTTAAAATTCCCCAAAGACTTCTAAAACCGCCTCTCCTTTCCCCTCTGTAAACAGAAGCACAGTCTCAGCTTAATCAGTATCTGGCAACAGGGAAAAATCTTTAGTTACTTCATTACTCCACAAAACTTCTAAGTATGAACAGCCCTCCCCACCCCGGCGCAACTATTCTGGCACGGCCCCTTAAGGACTGCCGCATGGACAGCTTGTCCTGTCTGAGTTGCAGGCATGTAAAAATAAATATTTCCAGGTCAAAAAAAAAAAAAAAAAAAAAGGGTATTTATTTAGCACAGCCTAAATTGACACTTATTTTTTGTAATATTTAAAAAACAATCACAGGGCGGAGGGGGGGGTTGTGGTGCATGCTTTGCAAGCTTTAGAAGGCTGCAGCCCTTGGTTTGATAAACACCGCGTGATGGAAGGGGAGCATTTAACTCCCAGGTGCCCACAAGAAACAGCCTCCAAGCCAGCCCCAGCTGGGAAGATCCGAACACCGTGTCTGGGCTGGTCTCTGTCACCGCACAGATGACAGGCGCAGCTCTCGCCGGGCACTAACAGCCCACAACGGCCAGGCCAGGCTGCAGCCAGAGACCGGACGGACAAACTGAACAGGTTTTTGCAAACACTTGCAACACGCTGTTCTGCCAGTACCTTTGCTTTTGCCCGCGCAGCTACACCAATGCCCTGACACCTCGGCAGCGAGCACTGCGTGGTTTCCACCCGCCAGCCTGCCGCTGCACTGCAGCTCCTCCAGCTCACGCGCCGCTCCGAGCCCCTCCTGGAGCCCGGCTGCCCGCCGGGCACAGCTTCACACCACCCCAGCCCCACAGCACCAGCCCGAGGAAGAAAGAAGCCAACCAGCAACACGAGTTGTTTGAAGGAACAACTTGTTTTTTTAATAAAGTGTACAAAGTAGTAAAACTCCTTACACGAGGCGCTGTGACAGCTGTTACAGAGATGGTTTGGCCTCCCCCATGGGCCTCGTGGTGAAACGCCAACAAGTGCTGGGTGGAGATGAAGGACACGAACACGACACTGACCCACCTGCCCCCACCAGCTCCCGCGAACCTGCCCTCCCCGTCCTGCACGGTGGCCCCAGCCAGCCCCGCCACTTCAACTGCCCGGCCGGATCACCCACGCCGGCCGTTCCCGCTGTCCCACACCACGGCATCCCACACACCTTCAACACGAATAACACACTGAACCAAGCGACCTGTCTGAGCGGCATGCATACAGAAAGGAAGAGTAAAAACACAACCCGACCGAACCCACAACAACAACATCAGAATTTTAAGGCTATGCATAAACCAAAATGAAGCAATATCTTTAAAGCTAGGTAGCAAGTAGCATTTGTGAAACATAAGGCTTGAGGCTTATTGATTCTTCAGAACAGGTTTATTTGCTTTTCCTTCTTAAACACCAATGTACCATTTTTCTTCCTTCGCTTGAACAGGGATTTTGTTTCCTTCTCGGCGGGGACATTTAACTGAGGGACGTTATGTTGGAGCGGCCTCCCGGGGGCGCAACGATGCGCTTGCTTGCTGAGCGAACGCCTTCATCCACCTGGGTGCCTGGGAGAGGACAAGAAAGCACAAAGGGACGGGGGACAGTGAAGTTAAGAACATTTTCTTCACAGGACTGAGCAGTCAAGCAGCCTGGGGTCTTGCCAAAGGACAGCAACCTGCTCCCTCTCCAGCTCCAGTAACGACCTCCATGAACAGACCCATGCAGCAAGAGCAGGGTCTGATGCTGCTCTGGCACCTGCATGACCACAGGCCTCCTTGCTTCTGCTGCAAGGCGCAGGGGGGAGGAGGGCCAGCTCCGGCCACGTCCTTCAAGGGACACACAGGGTGTCACCCTGCCATGCTTCACTGTTGTGCCCAGCTTGCCCCAGGCCATCTCCCAGCTGCCCCCCCCGCCCCAGGCCACGGGCTGGGACAGTGTGGCCAGTGGGTCTGTGCTCTCCCAGCCCAGCCACCATGTGTGTTCACCTGACAGGCTGAATCCAGACTGATGGAGGTTCCTCACAGGGGGTGTCTGCCGCGTGGGGGACCCCCTGGTTGACCCCACAGGAGTGCCCCCCTTAGGGGTGGTGGTCAGGTCAAACACGGGTCCATCATACATGCCTCTGGGCACAGCATGCATCTCTGCCATCTGTTACGGGAGAGAAGAGGACAGTGACAGTTCTCTGCCCCTGGGGAGCGTCCTGCCTTGGCAGTGTCACAGATCCTTGGGTCCCCAGTCCCACTGCAGAGGCAATTCACACTGCCAGCCCCGTGCCCCTCCACCCTGCCTGCCCAAGACCTCCCTGCAGCGTGAGGCCTGGCGCAGCCCCACCACCCACCTCCTGTGTGACGGCCTCCCTTCACTTCTGCCCTGCAAAGCACACAGAGCCTGCTGCAACAGGCAGTCCCTCAGCACGGGCTTATGTTGTGTGGATGGGGAAGGAGAAGGCCATTTTGCACAGTCTCCTTGTTTTTAACTCAAGGCTTCCTTCCAGACTCCTGCTGCAGCAGGACAGCAATGATGGTGAGCATCACCCACTGTGGAGCCAGCCGAGCACCTGCCTCCAGTGGTGACACACCATCAACACCAAGATCAAAGCTCTCCACCCAAGGGTTAGCTATTCCAATCACCGGTCCAAAATACACCAGTTTGCAGCACTCCTCCATCGTCCAGTGAGAATACCAGAGGAAAACCAATCAGTTATTAAGGAAAAGTGCAATTTGGGCTAACAATGTCCCAACTCTGTCTCCTGGCATCCCTGTCTCCTCACCTTCCTCCTGGCTTTGATGCGCTTGTAGACATAATCAGGGAAAGGGCTGCTGGGCAGGAAGCGTCCAGTCCCCTGGGTCACATGCAGGTTGCCATCCTCCAGCATGATCTTCCCCTGGCATATGACAACCAGCGGGGCCCCACGTAGCTCCATCCCTTCAAAGATGTTGTATTCAGCTGCCTGCAGCAACCAGAGGATGATGGTCAGGAGGGATATGAGCACTGCCTGCCCACTCAGGGCTGCTTAGGTCCCACACCTTGCTGCTGAGATCACCAGAGGGAGGACACCAGTAACAGCCTTGCCTGTCCCAGAGGCCTCCTTTAGTTCACTAGTCCATCACACTAAGAACCCAACAGAGCTCCCAACATGAACCATGACCTGCTGCTTCAGTGCTCGGTGTCAGCAAGGACTCCAGCAACAGAGGAGGGCAGAACCTAGGCCTGAGGTAAGGCATGAACAGAGCACGCTGGCAAAGCCAGGAAAAATCTGTACGTGGGAGAAGAACACAGATAAGGAGAAATGCTTGTCCTTGCACTGCGTGGGCCAGGCTCAAGAGAAGAGCAACACAGTAGGGTGAGAAAAGCCGTGTGTGCAGAGCCCAGGGCTCAGACATCCCACCCCGCAGGCACAGCTGGCATCACCTGGAGCCCGGAGCCAGTCCCTCCTCCTCAGAGCCAGCACGGCAGGGCAGTGCCAAGCTCCCAGCAGCCAGGCAGCCTTTACACAGGGCTACTCGCACCCCACCCTCCAGCATTCCCACAGACGAGCAGAGGGCTTACAGACTGATGGGTTTTTGCCGTGACAATCTTCACTGCATCAGGATCCCATATAACCAGATCGCTGTCCGAGCCCACTGCTATTCTCCCTTTCCGTGGGTACAGGTTGAAGATTTTTGCAGCATTAGTGCTCGTCACCGCCACAAACTGGTTTTCATCCATCTTCCCTGTGGCCTGATCAGACATGAAGAGAACTAAGCGCTTGGGGAAAGGAAGAGTAAGAGCCCCGGGAAGCACCGGGCTCACTGCCACGCGGCCAGTGGCTGGCTGGGCCCAGGCTGCCGTGGCTGATCTTACTACGGGTGCCAGGGAGACCAAAAACTGGGGGCACGGTCACAGCTCCTGGCTGTTCACCCTGAACCCGCAACAGCCACCTCTCCTGCTCTGGCTTCCGTTGACTCGCAAGGCCAGAGAGGAGACAGGCAGCTGGGAGCCCGGCTCTGTGGGCGTGTGCCTATCAACCCTGCCCACCCTGCCCTCTCCCTGGCGTGACTCTTACCACTGCCTTGTCCCAGATGACAGACATTCGTTCCTCTATGCCATTGGTCCCTTCTGGGATGGCCGTGAAGTTGTCTTTTCCAATTGCCTTCTGTGCAGTGCTGAACGTGCAGTGGGCACTTCCCGAAACCTGCAGGTCACCACTGAGGGGTGGTGGTAACAAAAGCCATTTTGTGGTCAGACAACAAGGACACAAGGGACATGGACCTTCTCTGGGAACAGGAAGCCCCCAGTTCAGATCTGTTTTACTCTGCCCCCCTGTTTCAACAGCACCTCAGCCTGAAGACTTCCACCTGACCTCACCCCTGGGATGGCTGCATCACCGGGGGGCACGGGGGCAGGAGAGCTCTGCCACGCCGTGCGGCCCACCTGGGGCACGGACAGCATCCTGCACACAACAGGAGTCAACAGCTCAGCTCCTGGGGAGAAAGCTCACTAAAGGCTCCTCTTAGCCCTGCGAGGCCACTCGCACCATAAGCTGCAGCAGAAGCAGCCAGCAGTGCAGACCAACAAGGTGTGCTTGCAAGTGCAGGCTGGCCCAAGGTGCAGCCTCCGGCCCAAGCTGCAGCATCTCTGCCACATCACTGCTACAAAGGCAAATGCCCCTGTGGCCACATGTAAGTCTGACAGCAGGATGAAGACAGCCAGGACTCCCCAGAAGCAGTTCCCTCAAGGAGACCCAGAAAACCTTCCCTGCAGCACTGCACAGCAGCTGCGGCCCAACACTGCTATCCAGACTCCCTCTGCCCAGGAAGGGATACTGGTCGGATGAGATGTCCCGACCCATTCCCTTCCTGACAACAATGGCTGAGGGCAGGGGCAGGCAGAGCCAGCGAGCTGCCAACAGGCAGGGCAGGGTGAGGCCATGGCTCCCTGGAAGTCACCTAGCTGCTGCTGGGTCCTCAGGGAGCAGGGGACAGGCAGCAATTGGGAAGTCATTGCTGTCGGGCCAAAGGAAACAGACCAACACAGGCTGCTCCTGCTCTGCCCACGCAAGGCAAGCGGCCTCGAGCACCAGGCTCCCAGACCAGCTGCGCCTGAACCCAGGATGGCACGGGCACAACGGCTCTGCTCGGGGCTGCCCATCAGCCCTAATCCACCGGTAATCTTCATCTCCCTCTGGTAATTTCTGCCATATGTCTGACTGACTGCACAGCCAGAGACCCAGGCTGATGACACAACATGCTTCCTAATCTCCACCAGATTTGTCCTGGTGGAAGAAAACAAGCCCTCCAGCCCAGCTGGAGCCTCGCAGCCTCTCCTCCTGCTGAAGCCTCACAGGAAATGGTGTGGGAAAGGTGTCAGGACAGACCTACTTCTTTGAGTCTGGGGTAAATCCGAAGTGGAAGGGAAGGATCAGAAAGCCAGTTCAGGAGCTGGGCTCACTTTTCTCTGCCAGTCCCCAAGACCTGCACCTATTTCATACACGCAGACTGAGCAGAAGCACATCTTGCTCGTTGACCACAGCAAAATCCAGGGTGAGCTGCGTATTCAGACCCCAAAGGCACCAGCATCTCTCTTAGGCCAGCCATGGTATCTCCACCCTGACACAGCCCAGGACTGTCTCAGCCCCTCTGCTGAGACTTCTTACTGACCAGTCATCCCTTGCTCATCTAGTCAGAGATGTTTCCAGCATTACCTCAAAGGTCATTTCCATTTACAACCCCCTCAGTGTCAGCGATCCCTGGCTAACACAGACCAGCCGCCACGCACGCAGTGCAGCGTGCACAGGGTGAGAGGGGCGTGCGATTCACACATGGCACACAGGCAGGGCCAGCAGTGAGCTCTGCGTCCCTAGCTGCTGCGCATGCCTTGCCAGTGAGAGGATGGAGTATAACTGTGAAAGGCCAAAGCAAATTGCTGAAGTGCTTTTATTGTTTGCTCTCTATTTGCAGCAAATCCCTTCCCCACCCCCTCGCCTTCAGGGCGAAAAAATGAGCTACCATCCCTGTCAGACGCACGTGAGCTGCCCTTAAATGCCTCACGCACCCTGCAGGCTGTACTACTGCTCACCTGCACGGGTGAGAGAAAACATCTGCTTTGTATTCAACCGGCGGGCCCCCAGCAGCGTGTGACGCCTGTAAGCCCTCCACCTTCTCCTGCACCTTTGCAACCCAGGCAGCCGTTCCCCACCCCACACGTGCAGAAGGGCTTCTCCAGCTTGGTGAATGCTTTTGCTGACAAGTCTGTGTTAGCTGGTCCTCACTCCTCTGCCTTCTTCAGGGCATTTTAAATGGTTCATGACTATTAGCTCTGGTATTTTCCTCATTACTGATGCCAGCCTTATGGCTCCTCCCCTGCCCTCCCTCCATTCTCAGGGATAAGCCACCATAGCTCTGAGTCAGAGCCGTTTCATTGATCAGCTCATTAATTATCCACAGTGAAGTGGTTCAGGTTGAACTAATGTCTGTGCTGCCCAGGCACTCCCTAACCTCTTCCTTCCCTATCTGAGGCCAGAGTCTGCTTCTTCCCACTAGCAGCATCACCCAGCAGAGCTGTCTCTCACCTGGCCAGGAGGGAGTTGATGTAGTCAGGGGTTGTTGGGTCTGGGCTCAGAGGTGGAGAGACCACAAATGCTGCAGCCTTGGCCCAGTTCTTGCTCCAGTAGTGCGTCCCATCAGTTCCGAGACTGGCTGTGATCGGCTCACCAAACACCACGTTGCCTGGAAAAGGGGACAGAAAGGACACAATTTGGGTGGAGCCTGGAGGCCGCCTCTGTTCCACAGCACTACCAACAGCCTGCCATGCCCAGAGGACACCCAGACCCATGTCGGGCTGTTCTACGCTGCCTGCCTGAACCTCAGGTGCTGGGGCAGGCAGGAGAGACAGCAGAGCCTACATCGGTGTCAGGGGCAAGCCCTGCCCACCATCACTGTAGGGCCCTCCTGCTCAAGGGCACAGGTCCTGCTGGCACAGCAAGCCTGGTGGGAGCATGGCGTGGGAAGGCATGGCCGCAGAGCTGTGCTCCCCAGAAGACACCACAGAGAATCAACAATGCTGACAACCTGGCCTCCAGCCCCGGCAGATGGCTGCTTCCCAGCCTGCCCTGCCTCAGCCACCCTCCTGGGAAGCGAGGCTCCCGGTCCACTCCAGACCCTTGTGCAAGCACTGGTGTCCCCACGCTGCGGAGGGAGGCATTTCACCCTGCTGACTTTCAGGCAGACCACAACACAGCCTAACACTGAACCCACGCCAGGCCGACAACTGAGCCTCACAATGTCCTTTCACCATCTCCTGTGCATTCTTCCTCCCCTATCCCCTGTACGTATTGACCACGTGCCATCGAAGAGCTGGCAAGCTCGTCCCCCTCTCCTGTTCCTCACTCACCTTCCAGTGCCCAACTCCAGGGACAGGCCAGAGGAGAGGGCAGCAGCTGTTGACCACGGGCCTTTTGTGGAGCAGGGCTTGTCATGCTGACAGACTAGGAATTGTGCTTTTCTTCCCAAACATGCTCTACAGTCTGGGCAAGTGCTTCTGCGAGACACTTGTCGTTATGTTCCACAGTTACCAACTCCACCAAGACCCTCCCTACCAATGCATTTTTTACATTCCCCCCTCTTTTTATAAAGGCTGCAGATCCTCAGAATCTAACTACTACTCAGCTAGAAGTTTTGTTCTCTCTGTCCAAAGGCAGGAGGGTGCACCGCTCCTTCACCTCCAGGTGAAACCCTGGTCCTGAAGCAGCCCAGGCTGGCAGAAAGTCCCTGTGCCTGAGCTGGGATCAGTGCAGCTCGGCTAACCATGGGTACCCACTGGTCACCCTGCCCGGTCCGTGGACCAGCACCATCCTACAGTCCTGCTTGTAGAGAAGCCCCACACCCTCAGACCGCTCATGTGCTGCTCTGCAAGCTGGCTGTGCAACACAGAAGAAAGGTCCATCAGGGCTGTTTGAGATGGAAACCTAGGCTGGACACAGAACGCTGTCTTTCAAATTGTAGAGAAGTACCTGTGTGTACTTGTGTGTGTGCGCGCACACACACATCTCGCCTGTCAGCGGCAGGAGCAAGGGACAGGAGCAGGCACCTGGGGTCTGGCAGAGGGGAAGAGCTGCCCACCAGCCTCCTTGTTCACTAGCTCTTGGGTTGGGGGCACACAGCTCACTGAGCACAGCTGTGATGTGCCCATGTGTGTTTGGGGAGTCCCTGCGCTCACCACCAGTGGCCAACGGACTCCCACAGCCACCTGAAAAGGCACCCAGGCACCCCTGAGGGGCCACTGCTTCAGAGGGAGGCCAAGGCTACGTGCAGCAGCTCAAATCGCTTGCACATGGACTGGACGAGTCTCCTCACAGCGCCCTTCACCGCTGCAGACAGACTTTGGTGTTTACAGCACTGCTCCTACCTGTGACCCCGTGTTGCTGTTACCTTATGTGACAATGGGAGGTTGCTCCGTGTGGCCTGGTGCAGTGTCCCCATGCGCCTCACAAGTCCAGTACTCCCCTGAACTAAAGGCTCCCTGGCAGAAGGGGAAGCACCGGAGCGCTCTCACGGCACAGTGGTGGTCTTGGCAAAACAACCACGAGGACACAGGGACCGCCCGAGCCAGCTGTCCCGGATCCCAGCCGCAACAGTAAGGCTGTGCGCAGCAGCAGCTGCCACTCACCTTTTTTTCTGGCTTGTGAGATGAGGTCAGCAGCGCTTTTGCTCATCACTTTAGTCACGTAGAGAGGACAGTTGGTCTGGCTGGCAATAGTGATGGCCCGGAAGACAGCTTCTGCTTCCAGCTGGAAGAGAGAATGGTGCATGGCTGCAGAGGGGCACCGGGCAGGCAGGGGAGAGCCCCAGCTCCTCTCGGCACACCACGGACTGCTGCTGACACCCTGTGCCCTCACTCTCACCCTTGACTCCCAAAGGGCAGATTAATCAGGGAGACCTGAGGGGGAAGACTCAGCATCCCTAGGGCCCAGCCCAGCCCACAGGACACAGCTCCCCTCAGCAGGGGAGCGCTGCCTGGACCGTGCGCGGGGGCCAGCGCAGAGCCATGTCTGCTGTTTTTTCCACTGCCTGGTTCCAGTTCTCCCAACAGCCAGAGAAGCCCAGGGACTGCTGCCCGTGCCTGACAGCACAGCTCACAGGCTCAGGCCAGACAGCAAAAGGTCTGACCCTTTCTGCTCCAGGCTCTCTTGCAGCTGAGTTTGGTTTAACCAAACGTCACCCTGCCTGTGGCTGGGGTGCAACGAGCTACGCGTTGGCAGGCTGTTTGCATCAGGGTCTGGCTGTCCTGCCATGCAGCTGCTGCTTGTCCCAGCCTGCTGACACCGGCCCCGTATTTCACTGTCCTGCTGTTAGCGGAGGGTGGATTTCCATCAAAGATATCTTTGGACTATTACATCAGCCCGTGTTCAGCCTGAGCTCAATCCCTGAGTTTCTCCAAGTGTTTGCTCTACAGTTTGGCTTCAAGCTTCGGCATGAGAAAGTTCAAAACAGAAGCCTTAAAAAGACAATGTACCAACCAGCCAGCCCCGGGGGAGGCCGGGACTGCCGGCTGCAGAACACCGCACTGCCTGTGGGCCAGGCAGCTGGCCAGGCACGCTTAGCTCTCCCAGCAGCAGCAGACCGCTGCACCCCGACACATACACTCCCCACACCTCTCGTACTTCTGCAGGCCTATTTGCTGCACACGGAAGAGAGGTTTCTCCCTTCTGCTTAAAGACTCTTAAACAGAAAATATTTTTATCAGCACACTTATGGACTTGAGTAGCTGACAGGGTGGAACGCATGGACAGGAGTGAACAGGGCCATCACTGAATACCCTTTACAGCAGGCTGCAATGTGGAGCAGCACCATCCTGCCCTACCAAATCACCACCATCACCTGACAGAAAAGCATGTCTTTAACCATCACTGAGGTCCCTCTGGGACAGAGCAGACCCACGGAGCTATGGACCACCTTCCCGACGCTTTGCCATCAACCTGAAGGCTTTGTAAGGGGGGTACCAGGGTTATGTGTGCTCTACCTAATGTCTTCCCCAGTAGAGGATGTTCTGGAAGAGACACAGTTTATTTTCAAAGTCAATGATATCTGGATTTGACTGATCTAGAGCCTTCTTGTGCTGTTCTCAGTTGCCTTATGCTTTAATGGCATTTCAAGATGAAACGTTCAGCAATGCTTTACTGACTTTGGATGAGAAGAACCGCAGTGCTGTCTTATGATAATAGGAGCGTTCTCAAATCCTGGTACAACCACAGCATCCTGTAATTGCAGGTTAGCTTGCCAACTAGTGGCAATGGGTCTGAAGCCATAAAAAAATAAATGGCAGTTTACACACAGAGGGACTCTGATCTATTTGACACGGAGTCTCTTCCCTGTACAGGAAAATGCATTACAGTCTCACACTTCAAAGAGAATAAACACTGTATTACACTAGGCTATATATGTTGTTACCAGCCACAACAGAGTCAACTTCTTACACTTTCAATTTAAGCCAACTGATTTTACTTCCAGTAGACCCTGAAGTCTCTGTGCTCCCCTCCTCAGCTTTGCTATTGAACCAAATTCCCATTGTTTTCTTCTTTCACATGCTGTGGAAAGTTAAAAGCACCTCTCAGCAGGGAGCTATCTCAAGAAAACCTATCTAAAATTAGACTCAACACAGATTAATGGACCAAACAGAAAAATACCCCGCGAGCTAAAATTAGAAGTAATCTAATTAGTGTCTTGACAATGATTTGTAACCAGGACATTCCCCCTCTCCTTCCCTCCCACTTCTTCCACCAATGGCTTTATCCGTCTGATTTTGAAACACACTTTAGACCCTAAGCAGAGATTAAGCAGGAAGAGGCTGGAATCTGTCTGCACTCAGACAGCCATTAGCAGTGAATTTTCAGAGGAACTAAGATTTGCCATTTGATTCTTCTCAGGCCTCTTATGCTCGTGGTGTTACCTATACAAGACAAATGCCCCCAAACCAGCCCCAAACATTACTACAGCCATACAGATCTTTCTGTTGGTTGATTAATCTCTGGGAGACTTAGAAGCCCTTGTCCCTGCTAGGAGACTTGAGCAAGACTGAAAAATGTTTATCACAAACCTCATTCTTTGCTGACCTGATGATGAACAAGACTGCATTGCCTGTATAAACGGACACCCACACGCGCCCCCCCTCCCTCCCGCCCCGACGCTTGCCTGGCCTCACTACACACACTCAGCCCTGCTGTGACTTGTGGGGAAAGCTCTTCAGTGCAGCAAGGCTGGTACTGTCCTTTCCATCTTACCTCCTCAGGTCTGCTCAGCACGTGGCCCTCGGGGCCAGTTATTCCCATCTCCAACATCCTGGTTTGTTCCTAGGACATCAAAAGGACAGAGGGACATTACAAGACTGCAAAACTATCACCACACTGAAAGGTAGATCCCTCCTGTGCCAAACCCATCCCTCAGGACTGCCACCACCCTATGTTCTGTGGGGCCACTGTGCATGGTGAGAAGCTGCTGCACCCTCAAGAGGTTTGAGACAGAAAGAGGGAGGATGGCGAAATGGGAGTGCTTGGAGGGACCACAGTCATCAACTAAAACCTCTTCGATGAAACAAGCACAGTGTGGAGAAAGAAAGAAAGGTACAAAACTCCTCAGCTCCATGAACAGCACTTGATGTGGCCCTCCTTGGCCTCCCTTCTGAAAAGCAAGTAGTCCATGTAGAAACTATTGAGAAAATAATCATTAAAGTAAATAAAAATATTCTCTTTCCAAGGTTATTCCTGGGTCCCCAGTGCTGTTATTTAATCATTTGGATGTCAGCAAGTGCTAAATCCTGTGCTGTATCAACTTCTATAGAAGCTGGTGGCGTGGGGTGCTGGTTCCTGTATTAACATTATTCCAAGTATTTTGCTGTTATAAATAAGGACTATAGATAATGGTGTGTGCATATGCACCACATGCACCAACCTGCCTACCTGCTGTCTGTCCTAGAGATTTCTCTCATACATTCTCATTTCAAACATCTCCCTTTGATAGCGGTCAAAGGAAACATGCAGGGGGACGTCATGGTCTGCCCTGACCAAGGCACTCAGGGACCTTTCTGACCCTCACACCTTTATCCATGTGTTGTCACTGCCCGTGGCAATGCACGTGTTTGCCTCCACCCAAGACTTGCCCCTGACTTGCACAAACCATGTGCCACTGCAGAACAGGCAACATTTCTCCAAGAGGTGTCGTGGGGCATGAAACGGCTGCACAGCAGCAGTAATAGTAGGCCTGTACGGAACCAGCTTTATGCACCTCTTCTTGTGTCTTGTAGAGCAGTGAGTACATTATGGGCGTTAAATAATGTCACCAATCTGCGTCAGGACTGTGTAACTCCAGCCACAATAACAGAGGTGTTCACAGCTCTTGGAGGAGCGTATCAAAGGATGGGGATGCACAGCAGGTAAGTGCTGTGTGTTACCTCCTCTGCCACAGTGAAAGTGCCAAGCAAAGACCTGACAATACTGTTCTCGTGTCTTGCCCTTCACCCTCCACGAAGCACTCTCCCACCACCTACAGCACGTCAGAGTCTGAAGTCTGGAGCTCTGCTCACATCCTATTTCTGTTCAGGCCATGCATCACATCTTCTTCTCTGCTACCTCCTCTCCTATGTTGACCAAACTCTGAAGAAACACACAGTCACCCAGACCACTGGAATTAAAATGGACTGAAATGGGGAATGGAAAGGACAAATCCTCTGCCTGCTTCCTGGGAACCACCGCCAGCAGATGACCGCAAGCATCACCTCTCTGTGCTAACAACACGCTGAGCCCCACACCAGCCTGTGATGTTTCAGTCAGTCCTGACAGAAGGAAACAATTCCCAGGGCTGTGAAGTACTACCAACTAAGAATTTTGGGGCATTTTGTGGTTAGGCTGGTCCTGAGGTAGAGAAAACTCCAGCAGAGATATTTCCTCTGATTGCTCTTTGTTTTCATTTGAAAGCGCCATCCAGTTGTGCACTGCAGCTCTAAAAAGTCTAAAGAAAAACTGATTCTTGTAGCCTGAGAGGATGTTCAAAGAATGACCTCTTAGTTCACACTCCTTCAACTCCCCAGAATGGGAGACAGGAAAAAACAATTAGTTCCAGAGCATAACTGAGCAATGTTTTCTCTGTCTTAATGAAAATCAAAACATTTGGACCTTCTCTCGTTCAGCATCACTTAGAACACAGCGGGCCAATACAGCCTACCTACCTGAGCACCAAACCATATCCCTCATGACATTTCCCGTGCAAATCCAGCTCCATCAGCTGGCTGCTGGCTTACAGCAGGGAGAAAATTCCTCTCCCGCTGCAGCACTTTTCAATACACTTTAACTCTCTTAACTGATTACGGGCAAGGCAAAGGTCTCTGCCTCTCCACACTGAAAAAGAGCTGCAGTTGGAGTGAACATACCGTACTTGATGGACCACTCTCTTCCATTTAAATAATCACTAACTCACTATTTCAGATTGCTTATGCACCACAGACTCACAGCAGAAAGCCTTGGCAAATTTAATAGTGCTGCTGAGCAGCAGAAAGGCTGCCTTTCCAAAGATGTCCATGCAGCTTTAGAGTCATTCTGTTAATGTCCCACACACCAAACCTGCCTGGGAAGGATTTTCAGTCTCCATATACCCGAAGAGAAGTTAAGTTACCTGTGCAATTATATCCCCGTTTTCAGCATGAACTTGAGCTATGGCACCCTGCTCTGCCAAGCAGCTGAATATCTCATACAGCTAAAACAGAGACAAGAAAAAATTAATATTGAGCAGACAGACTGCCCTGGCCCGTGCACGGCCTCGCCATCCCCCATGGTCCTTTAGCCGAAGGCCCTGGCAGCAGCAGGGCTTGGCGTGGGCAGGCCAGGACCAGCCGTGGCCGTGGTGAAGGCTGCAGCCGCCAGCGGGTGCTCTCCCCCTGCAGCACGGGAGCCCGGCTGGGCCATGCAGAGGAGAGGAGCCGTGAGGCCTGGCCAAGGGCAGCGGGGGGGACGGCAGCCATGCTGCCACCCGGCCTCCCTGTGCTCAGCATGGCTGCTGCCCCCCCCGCTGCCTCTCATGTCAACACGACCAAAGCAGCAAAGGGGGTCTCACCTCGGTGTTCGACATCTGGTACAAATCCTTGTAGGCCATGTACACCATGAAGGAATTAACTCCTAGGGGAAGAGCAGAGAGAGGGGTGAGCTGGGGGCTCTCCTCGCCCAAGGGTCCTGGTCAGGCTGCCTGCCCTGGGCTGCCTTCCCTGCACAGCACAGCTCCGGCTCCTGGCCATGCAGGATCCCAGCCGGCACCCCGAAGAGGGAGGACGGATGACAGCTCGGTCACCGGGACAGCCCCGTGGCAACGGGACACGGATCGCCAAGGCAGTGGGCAGCAAACCTTTCTCCTGGACCATGGTGTGCAGCTCCTGCCGGACGCGGTCGCTCCAGCGGGGGATGTCCACGTGCAGCGCGTAGTCGCAGCAGGCCTTCCCATCAGCCCACTCCCGCCACCGCTCCAATGCCTCCACCAGGCTGGACTCGGGCTCCGGCACCACATGGTCCACTGCAGGGGCACAGCAGGGGCGAGGGGTGGGCAAGGGTCCCTGCCCGGGCCACCCCACCACGGCCCTGCACACAGCCGGGCATCCCACGGTCCTAGGCTTGTCTCCTCGGCAGTTTCAGGGCAGCTCCAAAGAGGTCCCCATCACCTCCGTGACGAGTCTGGGCTCCTCCTGTGCATTTATCGGCCTCTGCTTAATGGCCTTTGGCACAGGACCAGGGGCTTTCACAGGCTGCTGCTGAGAAATCAGCCGAAAGCTGAAGGGCCTTGTCCTTCCTCGCCCCCCTTCCACTCCATTAACACATAGCCTCCTCCCATGCTGCAATACTAATGTACCTTTTACTGCCCACCATGTAATCCACATGCCCCACCACAGTCCATTTCATACAACTTATGTTTTTTGGCCCACGGGACAAGGAGAATGGGTGTGGGGAGTGCAAGAAACCCAGTCCTTTACTGGAAGGACCAACAGTTGCTCCTGCATCCCAACAAACCCTGGGCTGCACACGGCTGTGACCACTGCACAGAAGTACAGCCTGGACCTCAAACCAGTGCACAGCCGTGGCCTTCTACAGGGAAGGACCTCAGAACTCTCTTTCCATTTTTGTTAGCACTGTTTATTTCCGCGCAGCACGGGATGCCAGGACACTACTCTGTTCCTCTGCTCAGAGTCATCTGAGCATCATGCTGCCCTATTTTTATTTAACAGGGAAAAAAGTTATGCCATTGTTCCTTTTTGAGGGTCCCAGGGGCACCAGTGGGTGCAGACAATGAAACACTGCAGAACGTGGGCTCTGCAACAGGTCCTATGCAAATCTGCTGTCCCACCGCCTCACTGTTATTAAGGATCCCAAGGATTCATCCCAGTCGTCACTCTCTAGACTGCATTAACAGAAATGACAGAAAAATTTACGTGAGCATACCGTCACGGACCTTTAAAACAAACACGACTGACAAAAGCAAAGAGAAAAAGAAATAACGGGGCAATGTTCCGAGAGTGCTGGGTGCTGTCGTGCACAGGACCTGCCCGCTGCACTCACTGATCATGGTGGTGCCACCAGCCAGGGCTGCCTTCGTTCCTTGGAAGAAATCATCCACAGCTGTCATCCCCTTGTATGGCATCTGCAGGCGAGTGTGAACATCAATTCCTCCAGGGATCACCATCTTCCCATTGGCTTCTATGGTTTTGACCCCGCCGGGGACAATCAGATTGTCTCCAATCTGCCTGATGAGATCATACCAAGATGGTGAGCCACACACAAAGCAAAACCAGCCACAACACAATCGCTGAACATTTTGGCTAGGGAGCAGGCAGGTGAACCCTGCCGCCGGCAGAAATGCCCCAGTCCTGCCCACTCCCAGACCTGGACGGGCAGGGGCCAGAGGAGTGAAACCAGCTCAGGCTGCAGCAAAATGCAGGACTGTCCATCTCACTTAAACCTACGATTTGCACATTCCAGGGGTGGCTGCCATCTGTCCGACTGCTCTGGTGGTGTCTATGATGGCATCTGCTGTCTGGGGCAGGCACTGGGCTGGGGCAGCTGGGGAGTATGGGCTGATGGGCACACAGACCCCTGCAGCGTATGCTGAGAAGCTGCCTAGGACACTTCACACCACGCAGACTCACCAGTCAGGCTCACGCAAGCGTTTCCAGTGTAGCAGTCCCACCTGGTCACCCAGGGTGCACGCTCCCAAAACCTGACACCCACCCTGCTTCCAGTAAGCCAGACCCCTAATCTCTCCTCTCCCCCATCCTTCTGCCCACCTTAAGTAAGGCTCAAGTCTGAGGCTTACTTACAGAGAGATGATTTCCCAGCGTAATGCCACAGCCGCTAGGCCAGCTCAGGGCTCTCCAGGGACTTGTAATGCTGCTCACAGCACAAGGTCCTGGGGGTAAAGGGAAGCCTCCCGGGGAGCTGGGGAGAAGCTCACAAAGCGCAGAGCATGGCTGGCTGCAGGCGGCGGGGCCCGCGGCACAGCCTGGAAGCACCGGGCTCACCCTCTTCCCCGGGAGCGCAGACAGCCCTATCCTCCCCTCCCCAGGACCTCCCGTCTCATGTTGTCTCCTTCACACTCCTGAAGGACATCTCTGCTGTCAGCAGGGCCACGCTATAGTGAAGGCAGCTAAAATCCCAAGTACCTAAAAATATTTCCTGAAAACAGGAAACCTAAAAAGTTCCATTACGCCATCTACTCATAACCTGTAACACGTCACAGTCCTTTGGAGTCTGAGCCGTTCCAGCACCCGACATTCTCGCCCTGGCTACACCCAGCCCTCCCACAGGCCAGGCCACCTGAACCTTAGGACTCCCCTCACTTAGCCCCCCGCCCCTTCAATCCCTTTATCTGTCCATATGTGGCACTCAGCCTTCAAATCTCCTCTTTCAGAAATCCTATTTTCACCAAGCCTTCCTCAGTCTTCCCTGATAAAGCAAGACAAAAGACGAGTTGGTTTTAGTGGAAAACTTCTGATTTCCTTGGCATACTGCGAAGTAAATGCAGAGCAAATTGCGTTTTTGCACTTCGTTCAATCTCAATGACTTTGCAGATTTTTTTCCTTAGAATAACAAAATTTCTGTGGACAGAACTGCCTGCTCCAGTGTCCTCACAGCAATAAACCAGCAGCTCTTTCCACCATTTTTATTTAGATGAAGCCATCACCAAAGGAATTAAACTGCTCACTGTATTCTTCCCAGAGTTCACTTGTGAGAACATTTCACTTCCAATGCCAGGAAATCCTGTGACCTCCAGGCCACAGACAAGGCTAAGTGATTTTCCCAAGGATACCCAGAAAGTCTGTGCCATAGCAAGACCTGAAGTTGGCTCTGATGCCTGCCTGGGTACGAGTACTAGTCAATCATGAATGCTGCTGTCCGTGAGCTAAAAACAGCCTCATAAAAATACAGTCCCACTTCTTGAAGTATTTCCCTGCTGCTGGATTTTTAAAATACACCATCCTGGGAAAGCTGGATACTTTCCTCTTATCATAGAGCAAGTGGTACCTTTTCAAGTCCCTCTGCTAGGAACTAGCACAGTTCTTTCAATCCACCCAGCTCGGAGCCAGTCCCAGTGCAATGCATTTGCTGCATTTGAACTGCAGCCTTTAAACAACAGAGTTTTTACAGCACCTCTGAAACACACACAAAAAAGCTGGGGGGACCTAGAGGTTTGCCTGCAGTTCCTGAAAATGCCAAGGATGCAGATGACCTGCAGCACAGCAGCGTCCTTGTCAGTGTTAACAAACGGGATCTTGTGTCGGGCCACTCAGGCCAACACTGTTAACACAGGGCAAAACAGCAGTCAAAGATAAATCTTGTTCCTGGTGCAAGGAGATACAGGTTTGTTGTACAACAGATGCTGTGTCACGAAGTCACCAGCCCAACTGTAAACACATCAGGCAATCACACATGTGCTCACGCACACGGCAGAGCGCTGAGCCTTTAACTAGAGCGGGCGATCAAGTTTTACTGGCTGGCAAGCTGGGAACAGACTACACCCACAAAAAGCCAATAACCATCCAGCCTGAAGCTGATTTAAGGGCAGATGGAGATAACGTCCTACAGAAGTCCCATACTTACTTTATGAGGCCATCCTCCATGTAAATGTCGGCATAGAATGACTGGTCATCATTGACTATTCTCCCTCCTTTAATAAGGAGACGATCACTCTGTGAAGGGAAGAAGACAGCAGCTGTCAGCAGCAGGCAGCACGCGCTCTCAGGGGCCAGTACAGTGCCCGCTGGGTGCTCCGCGACTGCACCAGACACCTCACCCCAACAGCCGATACTGCAGAAAGTTCCCATCTGTACCGACGCTTGAAACAACAGGGTAAGAGCAAGGATTGGGAAAAATTATACTTGCAGGGCTCTTTGTGAATGGAATAGGTGCTGCCAGAAACACCACTGAGGCAGAATGAGTACAAAGGAGAGGCACTGGGGACACTGCAAATATGCTCCCATAAAATATACAGGCAGAAGTCAAAAGCTTCCTACCCCAGGTAATTATGCACATAAATCCGCAGGCAGCACAAGCCACGCACCAGTATTCACAGCAAGTTTGTTCCTAAGGGCATGTGCTTAAATCTTACCTAAACATCATGTGACACAAGTTGTACTAGAGAAGTCAATTTACACCTCTCACATCTATTACCACCTTGCAAAGACCACAAACAGGAGAGGCAGCCCTGAAGATGAGGCATCTGCTATTGGAATCTGTCCCTCTCCTACAGTGCTGGGGGTAGTCCTCCTGAGGTGTTTCACAACATCACAGGTCTAGACAAAACCCAGGAGGCACTGAACTGCGTTCCCACCTCATCATTTACCACCTCCTCTGTTCTCCCTTACCGACAGAAGCGGCCAGCAGCCTCCTCCGAAGGAGCGCAGCCCGACAGCGGAGGAGCATCTGGACCAGAACTGCTCTTACGCTCTTCCTGTGCTCACGCTTTCGGACCCGGCCAACCCAGCATACACCAGTGGGAGAGAATGAACACAGTCCTGTGGGGAACAGACCCTGTCCTGAGGAACTGGGAAGGTTGAGGTCCTGCTCTTCTATCCCTACTACTCCAAACACCAGCTGCGGGCAGCACAGAGGCAAACAGCCTCATCTCACAAATGGCTGCCACATATTTGGTGGTGTAAGCTGATTGTGCTGCTCCAGAGAATATGCAGTCTTCCTGACTGTTTAAAATGCCTCCAACAACCCTCCAGCCCTCAAACTCCCCTTACTTTCCTCTCTGCTCCCCCCCCCACCGGTGCCCACCGCCCATGTGAGCACACCCTGCTTCCACAGCCCCAGCCTGGACCACGGCTGACCGGAGCCGTCAGCGAGGCTCACAAGCCACGCTTACCCTGTGAAGCACTTGCACAATTTATTCCTCTACAGGGAACTGGGTTTGCTCTTCATCGCTGCCCCTGGGGTGATTCCTGGAAGTATCACCACAGTGGTGGCAATTTGCAGCTTCCTCCCTGACTACAGAAGGATGCAAGAGAATCCCCCCGTGTCGCTGCAGCCTGCAGCAGCCAAAGCTCCGAGACCGGTGTGCGTTTTAGCAGCAATCTCATCCACACACAGTCAAGACAAAGAAACTGGGTGGGGAAGGGATCAGGACGTGCGGCGCGCTCAAGCCCAGCTGCAGCTGAGCGCTGGCGCAGGGGGAAGAGCCACGGTCTCCCCTCAGCAAGGGCCCCTCTTCCCAGGGCAAGGGCCTTCCCACGGCTGCACTGATGTCCAGCAACGTGAGTCCCAGCAAGAGGGATTTTGTGTCCCGCTCAGCACAGCTCACTGCCCATCAGCAGCCTCACCTCCCACCAGGAAAAGCGCACGGCCGCGTTGTTCCCCTGTTCCTGTCCCACCCACCGTCCTCCCCGACAAGGAGTCCCAAGGTCCGCTCCCCTTCTCCCCCGACCTAAGCTAACCCACTGGTGCAGAGATCTGGCAGAACTTTGCTGTCTGAGGGGGGGCTGGAAGCAAGGGCGTGTTGCTGGTCACAGACCTTCCCACGCAGCTTCTTTAAACAACTAGGTGTAACAGATCACAACCAGCACACGAAGATACTAGCCTTGACTGGCAACCTGGGGGTCCATCACCACCTCTCACTTGCAGCTCTTTGCCTCAGCTACCGCAGAGGCAGGAGGATGCCGGGCGTGTGCTGGCCTGGGAGTCCCGGGTCCGTGGGCCAGCTCTCAGCCTGTGCTGCACCTCTCCCCACCGGCACACACCAGGCGATGCTGGGCTTTGGGGCTGAGGACCCCGAGCACAAACAGAAGCTGTTGATGAGCCACTGATTCTCCTCCTGCCCCTGCACAGGGCACTTGTCCTTCCTTTTGTGTCTATCCAATTGTCTCACTAACAGTACTGTAATTTCAAATTCAGAAACCCCTAAAAGAGCAAAGCGTGACCACTGCCAGTTGCTTATAGCCAGTCAGTTACAGGGGTCAAGCAGCTGAGCCGTGGCTCCTATGAATGCAAATGGTGAGTATTTAAGTAAGACTACAAGAAATACAGATAGAAACTACCAAGCAACAGTATCAGGTGTCAACTATGGAAAAATCAGGGCCGTGGTTAGAAACACAGGGAAGAAGAGTCTCGTTTTATATTTCAGTCAACTGTACAGAGTTTTTCCCACATAACCAGTCCTCTAAGCCCTGGCAGATCCTCCCTGGCTTTACTTAGCCTGCGTGATGAGAAAAAAAGAGTCTACCTGTACAGATCCAATAACACAACTGACCCTCCAGGGTTTTCTGTCTTGCACATTCCCTTTAAATCTCCCCAACTTGCTTTCCCAAAGGCCCTGGAGTTCATTCTCACTAGAGTGTGGGAGCACCAGCAAATACTGATGCTGGCCTGCCTCTCCCTGTGCATCAGCCAAGATAAAGCCAAGGGAGACAGGCACAGGCAGCATGGGGGAGAGGAGACTGCAGCGCTTGACAATTACTGAATAAACTGTTAATATGAACTCAGAAAATACGCCTGCCTGCAAACACAAATGGGCATTCTGCAGCAGATGTGAAACACTGCTCAGTGCTAACTCTATTAGTACACAAATAATATCCTGAGGTCCATAACGGCTGGAGCACGAACAAGGCGTTCATTGAGGGGAGTGCCTGCCCCAGCCCGGCTGCCAGACACCCCCCACACCCACAGGAGAGAGGCTGCATGGGTGCCCACCTACCAACCACGAGGAAAAAATAAAGTAACAAGTAAAATCCAAATAATACCACATCTACAGGCTCTGGCATCATTCAGGAGTGCACCCAGATGCTAAGAGGCAGGGGAAGAAGAAAGGAAGAAAATGAAGCAGTTACGAGGGAACAAGTCTGACTTAATAGACAGGCTGCTTGCTGCCAGAGCAGCCTCAGATTACAATAACTGCACTGTTTCCCCTGCCAGAGCTCATTTGTGCGTCTCCACACCCACCACGTCTCCCCGCCAGCCAGTGTCAGGCTGTGTCATCAGCCATTGTTAGCAGACGGAAACACCCTCCCGCACCAGGAGCTGCGGAGGCACTGCAGGGAACACCTCTCCTCCCGGCTGCGAGCGAGCCCAGGGCCCGAACCCCATCTGTCTCGGCCACGCGCGGCAAGCGGGGGCCAGCCTCCATGCAAAGGGCCCGGCACGCCGAAGCGGCAGTGTGAGTGAAAGGTGCCACGCAGACCATGGCTGCACGCAGCTCTGCCTGACCGCTGGCACGGACGTGTCGGGCTTGGCGGCCTGATCTCCACCCCGCCTCTGTCCCAACAAGTCTCCATGCAGCCGGCAACAGCCCGTTTGTCAGCGGTGCGGTACCTTCCGTGAGCACGCGTTTCTGCAGGCACAGGTGCTGTCCCACCAGGCCAAGCCTGGAAGCATCCTTCCAGCACAGCCCTTCCAAAAACTGGTGGGACCACCACCAGCCCCCAAGACCACTGCCCTGCTGGGAAGCCCTTTTGCTGAACACTGTCTTTCTGCCTCTTGGCATTTGGATCAAGCTTCCAAAACCATTACCCATTCCGTCTCCTGATGCTCTTAAGCATCACCTGGCCATTTGAGATCCCAAAATATCAGGGGGTCTCTTACCATTTCTCAGAGTGACGCTGCAGACGGAAAGGGAGGCAGCAGCTTCCAGAAGGCTGCTGAATCCAGCCAAGAATAATGCTCACCTTGTTTACAAAGCACAAGGGCATAATTAGGGTAGCATGGAAGCAGGTGCGTGGCTTTACTGCTCTTTCCCTTGTAAAGGAAGAGACACTAATTGCAGTGGCGTTTCATCAGTAGCTGGATGTCTCCTCCTTACTAATGTACCACACAGGCGCATGGAAAAACTCCTGGCTGGAATCACAGGGACAGCCAGCCGGCCACCAGCCACACTCAGTGACTCCCCACGGTCTGTGGGCACGGAAGAAACGCCGTACTGACAGCTGCCGGTTTACCAAAATCTAGTCAGTAACTGAGGCTCCTCTCCCCACTCACACCTGAGTTAGCCATCCCCACGCAGACATCACGGGGGTAGTGCTCAAGGGCTGTGACAGCGTGGTTGAATGGGATGGGTATGGCTCACACCAGGAAAAAAATACGGGAACTCCAGTCTGCCTAGGATAGGGAAGGTTTTTGTGACCAAAGCACCAAAACTGGGCAATTTCGATTCAGCCAACAGCCCTCTGAACAGTTATTTTGTGAAACCTGGGCAAGACATCACTTTAGCCTTCCACCTCTCTTTCTGCAGCGACAGGAAAACGTACTGTGTACAGCAGGAGGGGAAGTACTTTGATTATACCTCCAAGCAACCAAAGAGAAAGAACTAATGAAAAGTCTCTCAATAGACACACAAGGTTTGAAATTACTATTCTCCTGAGGTGGACATCCCAGCACCAGCGCACATCTGGAAAGTAATACTGCTTTTGTTGGTCTTTGATGGACTGTGCACAATCTAAGGCGCAGTGAAGAGCAACACCTCCATAGCAAGCTGATGAAAACAGCATTCAGTGTGATTGAACATACCACTGAGAAAGCCAAAAGACTCAATCAACCCCCCCTCCCCATGTTTTCTCCAGATTGGAACCAACAGATACGCCCATACTTCCCAATCTTCTTTCAATGGCTACAGTCTCGCCTGTCACACACGTAGCTTTTCACCAGGGTTTTCCACTTCAGACTGGGAACAATTCCCACAGTAATTTGTCTTGCACAAACACATGCACCCCCCACTCGTGCTCCTGGCTTCTCCACTAAAACGGCTGTCCTAGAAAAGACCAGAAACTGCTGCAAACAGATACAACAGGCAAACTGTGGTTTTTCAGATGTTATTGTCAGAAACTAACTATGCATTCTGGCTGCCGCCCTGTTGAGGATGAGAGGAACCAGGAGGGAGTGTTTGTGCATCTCACAATCACACTAGACAGTTCAAACAATAGCTGGCAGGAAGCAAAAATTCTCAAATTTCCAATACATCCTTTGCAAAAGCCAAACCTGCCTATCGCTTGGGTGACAGAGGCGCGGAAGGCACTGCTCCCGTCATCTGCGGGCTCAGTCACTGCTTCAATGCCAGTAGCTTTGAGATCTAAAGGTGAGCTACCTGCCAGCACAAGGCAACTCCTGTAATTTTCTGTATGCTCCCATATTCCAGACCTCCCTCCAGCTGTGATGCTTTAGATGCACGGAAGGCCTCTGAGATATCTTAAATTCTAATGGTACAACAGGGTCCCCAAAACCTCTCTCCTAACAAGCACACCCTAGCTGACAATCTGCCATGCCCAGAAGCTACTATGCGTCCTGCCAGGCAAGCACAGATTCTGGGGCCGAAACCTAGAAAGGAGGAATAAACAATAAAAACAACGCCAAGGGGAAGGGGGGGACAAAATCAGCAGAAAGGGACAGAAGAGGTTTTGTTCCAGGAGAGACACCATAGCGAAGATCTTCTCTCTGCCATGACATTAAAATAGAGAAGACCATCCAACACCTGACTTCGCTTCATTGCTTCCCTGGGGCCTCAAAGCATGGGTTCAGGACGCATGGGTCATTTGACCAGAATTCCAGCGCAATCTCTTCCACGCTAACCAGGACGCAATAATGCCGCAGAACAGGGCAGGTGAGTCCCAGAGGGTCATCACCAAGCTGCGGAAGTCAGAGGAGAGAGCTACCTGTAATGTCACATACAGAGACACCACTCGCCCACAGCACTGTCACCTTCAGCAGGCCGAGGAAAGGATTTAATTGGGAGAAATAAAGCAATATGTGAGATTTTGTTACCACTGAGGTGAGAAAGTTCCTGCAGGATCTCAAGGGAGCAAGAACAAGCCCTGTGTATCAGTAAGGCGTATCATAAAGGTCCTTGTAGAAAAAGCCCCAGAGAATGAAAGAAATCCCACCTGAAGCAGTGACGTTGTCACCGTGGTGGTCTAAGGATACAGAAAAGGCAAGATGTGTAAAGCAGTAATACTGCTCATTACAGCACTTGAAGAGGGGCTAACAAAGGAATTTCTCCTTACAGCGGTTAACAATCTCCGTGTTTCTTTGGGAGCATTTTGATCACATCTGTACATTAAAAAGGATAATGAAGCTCAAGTGCGTTGCCTCTCCTTTTTCTTCGAGGGGCCAAAGCCGTCCTCAGGAGGAGGAACAAGAGCTTTGTGAAGCCAGCGAAAAGCCACCAACAAGATGAAAGACCTGAATGCTTTCCCAGAAGAAAGCCCCGCGCAGCCTCCCCTACGGAGGGCCCGGGGACAGCAGCTGCCCCGGGCACGGGAGGGCACAAGCTGGATCAGGGCACCAAACCCCGGAGAGGGCGGCACAGGGGGGCACGGCGGGACCCCCGGAGGAAGGATGCCAGCGCCTTTCTCCTGCCGGCGGTAGGTGTGGTCCCTGCGCTACTGCGCCAGCGGCCGGCACGGCTGCACCTGATGCGGCGAGGCGGAACGGCGCGGGGCGCGGCGGCCGGCTCCCGAGAGCGCCCCGGGCCAGCCGAGGCATTC
>VWZZ01004457.1:305813-319117 GCA_013399095.1 Psophia crepitans | reverse complement strand
AGCCCGGGGCGTGGGGTGGCCGTGGAAGGGCGGCGCAGCCGGGCCGCGCCCGCAGAGGGCAGCCGGGGGCGCGGGCCACCAGCAGGGCTCTCGGCAAGCTGAAACTTTTCCGTATGATACTGGTGAGTACAGTAAAAGAGACTTCCAAAAGAACGGATTATTTGGTGCTGCTGGGGTGCATCTGGATCACCTTAAACTTTCATTCACGAACACACAAGTTGGAAACCTTTATAAAACAGTGAAATGCACCATGCGTCTGACCCAGGGAGTCTTGTATCCTGGGTAAACACTACGAGTGTGGGCAGCAGTTAGGACTGCTGTATTTCCTCAGTGATCTCCGTAGGGAGGTTGAAACCATGGAACTGGTTACAGGTACTCGGCGGGCGCGCAGGCGGCCGACGCTGGGCTGGGACCCTGCTGACAGCGCCAGCGCTGGGCTGCTGACATTGTGCCACCAAGCGAAGAAGTTGCCTGCCCTCTCCTGACACCATCCGCGATGCTGCCGGCAGCTCCGCGGCCCTGCAGAGCCGTGCCCGAGCCTGAATCCCACTTTCTCTCCCAGGCCAGCTGCGACTCCTCGCATGCAGAGCTCTGAACGACATCGGGGAGATCTTCCTACAGATCCTGCGGCCAGGCAGCAGCTAATGGCGTGTCTTCCAAATCGAACCAGCACTGCAGTAAAACTGATTTCTAGCTCCTGCTAGAAAAACAAGCTGTTTGACCCGGATGATCAACACCCAACCCTCCCTTCAGTCTGCTTTCCGAACTAGAGCCTAACTACGGTTTGCAATGGCTGCAGGGGCCCGAGAAGCACTCTGCTCACCACTGCGTGCAACGAGCAAAGCAATCTTTGTGGCACAACCCCTGACGCTGCAGCCAACTTTGCTACAAAGCCCTGGAGAATCGGGTGATCGCAGCGTGGACTGTCTGGAGCGCGTACTCTGCTGCCAGGGTTCAGTGGAGGGTCACGCTCAATGGTGCTCATTATACGTTCTCCTTGCCAAAGGGTTTAAGTACGTAGATTGGCATGGCAGCCCTCCCTTACCACAACCTTTGATGTCTCCACTGGCTCAATAACCCAGCCCAACGCTTTTATTAGTGAGTTATTATTCTGTGTGCACTTCTACTGAAGCTCTTAGAAAGTTTTACTGGATGCATATTTATTCTAAACCCAAAAAGCTTTCACCAGCTTAAAGTGAAAGTCAGCAGCTTCTCAATAACCTACTTACTACTGCCAGGACTACGAGGATATCTACAAAACTGCATGGGCTGCTTGGCCCAGCTAGACCACTGCCTCCTGCCTCCCTTCCTGCAGCTCTCGTGCTGCTGCCTGCACTCCAGCAGTCGGCAGGAGACGGGTTGAAAGCCTTCCCCTTCCCCAGCGGACCCACGGGCAGCGAGGTGTCTGCAAACGCCAGGAGGGGAACGGGGGAGCAAGGCTGTGCTGGAGCTTCTGCGGCCATGGAGGGTGTGGGAAGCGGGTAAGGTACCAGACCGTACTGTTCTTGCCACAATGCTGCGATGCTTCGAGAACAGGCCCTGGTCTCTACTGAAATTAGATTGGTTGGGGCTGGGTCTTGAGAAAGACCCTCAAGTCCTATCACGAAGCCTCCTGAAACTTCACTCCCTCATTCTCCAGAAAATTTAAGAGTATCCCTGTGCTCGGTGGTACCATGTTACTTTGTCAGCAGTCAAAGTAGTCTAGTCTAAGTCAGTTAGTCATTAACAGCTGAACGACTATGCAGACAGATGCTGCTGGCTTGAGCGCTTGGACAGTTTCAGAGCCCAGCTTGCATCAGTCCTCTGGATGCTGGCCAACCACGGTGACTTCAGACCCTTCTTTTGAAGAGATGTGCTTTCCTCCTGGTTGCTATGTGACACTCGCACAAATACACAGCAAAACATGCTGCCCTGGGCCCAAAACATTCAAAATGGAAAAAAGACACTTTTTTTCCATAGGACCTCTGCCAGGTGCAGTCAGCGAGGTGTTACTCGCATGCTTCGAGACATCCCCCACAAGAAGCATGGTCAATTTGAAATTTATTTTAAAATGGCAATACTCATAGCCTCCTCAGAAACACCTACAGGGATAACACGGGACTAGATGTTTGTGATAGCCATGAGGGGTGACAGGAGCGTGGTGAGGAACACCAGTGCTGTGAACACGGAGCTGAGGGCACGTGCTGCTACAAGGACTTTGTCACCAAAGCAAACCGAGCTCTGATTGTGGTCTGTCAAAGCTCAGTACCTGCCTATAAAGATCAAGATGCTGCTGACCCAGCTCTAGTGCAAAGGATGAAAGCAAATCCCACGAGCCCTACACATCTGTGATCAACGTCTCTTCCAGACAGGCCCAACTAAAGTACAGTGAATACGAACAGGCATGGAATCATCAGGGCTTGATGGTCATAATGTCCAGCAGACCTGTCAGGACAGCCCGCCCCCATGCATGCAGTCTTCTCCTCCTCCCCGTATGTATTCTTTGCATAACACCATCCCCTCTTCTGTCCTAGCAGATGAGTTACCAGGGGCTGAGCTACCTTGGGGCACAGTGAATCCAAGGCACAGAAACACCACTCCTGGTACACCCTCTCCAGATGGAACCTGTGGCAGGACACAGAGTGTCAAGAGGTTAGTCACACCAACCCCCGCACACCAGAAACTTCCACCACACAGAAACTTCAGAGACCCTTTTCTTGCACATGCCATCCCTGAGGAAGGGGGTTGCTGACCCAGAGCTGTGGCTCTCCCTCCACACTCTTTGTCCCCTTCCCATTGAGATCCATGGGCTCATCCTTACTTCTGCGGGGGCGTCCAGCTCCAAGCGATGAGTGCTCACAAGCATTTGACAATCATGCTATTCAGTGTTGTTGGCTCCAGCTTTCACGTTGCAGTCTCGGATGTTCAACCTGAGAGACAGAGCTGGAGGAAATTGGGGAAAAAAGCCCACTGGCTCTTACTGAGGCTCACAACTACACAGACTTTCACACAGTTTGCAGCATCCACACCATTTCCCAGAGGCAACATGGAGCTCTGCAGCCCTTCAAACTCCCAGTCTGGAGCAGGCATAAATGGGAAGGAATCTGAAACTCAGCTGCTCGTCCTGGACGCACGTGAGGTCTGCCAGGAGGCAGGAGGAGACACACGTTGTACAAGGCAGGTGGCAGGTAGTGACAAGTTTTTCCACAATGGAGCAACTCTGCTTAGTTTTCTCTTGGCTAGAATATACATTAGGGCTTTGGCAGTGGAAACAAGGAGAGAAATGAGCAGATATATGGCCTGAAGCAAAACTAAACTAAACTTCTAAGTCAGCATTTAATGTTTTCAAGGAACCACTACATTAAAAGCAGTAGGCGTTACTGCCATTCCAGCTGATTACCAGTCACTTCAATCACCCATCCAGACTGACATTAGGGTGGGTAATTGTTCAGGCCAGAATTTATTTGCAGCCTTATTGAGGACTAGAAGTCAGAGCAATTTCATGGCCATTCCTTTGTTTTGCCTTTGGACTGAGGCGACAGGCAATGCCATCCACAAAATCCACATCTGAGATGATGCTTCATGGAACTTAACAAAGGCTCTGGAACAGCAGAAGTCCCCGGAAGGGATTGCCCTTGACTGCCAGGAGCCCACAGTAACTCCAGCATGCCCACAGCAAACGCTGAGACAATGTCCCTACCAAAATACCCATTTCATTTCCACCCTGTGCCTGGGGGACACCTTGAGGTTTGTGGCCCACCCTACACTGCCCACACAGGCTTAACGCCGGGGTGCTTTAGTCTGCCGCACGAGTCTCCTAACCTCCACCTACGCAGAAGCGCGACAGTGCCCAGAGAGGGGGAGGAAGGCGGAAGGGGCAGCTGGTGATGCTGACATGGCATTCATCACGGGCTTTTGCTACCAGTTGCAGCCGAGAGGCCCAGCTCAACAGGCTCTGTGTGTGACTAGATCCCTCATTTCCCCAGAGCAAGCCCACCTCTGGATAGCCAGCGTTCGGAGGCACAACGGAGACTCAGCTCCAGAAAGCGCATCCTGCCCCTGCCTGCTCCAAGCCTGCTGCAGGCAGGGGATTCAAGACCACCACCCCACTGCTGCTTCCCGCAGGGACGTCTGCCTGCAGGCAGGGCTCCCTCCCGCAGACTGAGCGCGGCTCCCTCAGAGATCGCTCGCCACACACCGGCTGGAAAAGCCAGCCAGAGCTCACTGGTACGTGGCGGCAAAAACTGAATCTGTATTTGGCCTCAGGGGCTCAAAGGCTTAAAACCTGAGGGCAGAGGTAGGGGCCAAATTAAAGCAGCATTTCGGTAAAGCAGCAGAACATACAACCAGGCTTGCAGGAAAGAATGAGGGGTGCCCCGAGGGACATTTCATTCGCAGTCAGGAGAATTGTTCTGCCGGGTGCAGCCCCCAGCCCGGCAGGGACGTGGTGCCAGCAGCGCAGGGCTGGTGACGGAGGCTCCTGCCACAGGATGTCACCAGAGCACAGGGCCAGACCCTCCGGGACCCAGGGCTGGTGCAGCTGCTGCAGGGTGCTGCTGCCACCTTCCCTGTCCCCCGCTAAAGCCCTTCTCCCCCGTCAGCACCTCTGACAGCCCCAACCCCACGGCCTGCCCCCCAGACACAGACACCCAACCCGGACAGGATCCTCTCAGCAACACTAAGGCAAGAGGCTCCTGGTCAAGCGGGTGGTGATGCAGGGCACCAAAGAAACGCTCAAAAATTCCTCTTCAGTCTCAGCGCCGAGCAGAGGCCCTGCTGAAGGCTGCTGTGCCGTCACAGCAAAGACCCCCGCAAAAGAATGAAGTCCAGGGACAACCAGCCCTCGCTGCATCCCCTGCAGGAGGGCTGACACCCCTGGCCAGCAGACACAGGGAGCACACGGTACCCCTTCTCTAATTGGCAAAAGCCTGATTAATGAGAGCTCCCCTCTCCACAGGCATCCCTAAAACTGCAGGTACCTGGCTGGGGTTGGCTCCCGCCAGCAGCCTGGCTCAGCTCACTGGAAGCATCATCTATTTTACACCCCAGAGAAAACCAGACGCTGTAAATCACAGACCCAAACCCCACCCACGAACAGATCCCGACTCGTGCCATGTGCAGGGTAAGCGTAGCTGCAACGGTGGCACAGCTCTTCTCCCACATGGGATCCGAGCACGGGCTGAATCCGATGAGGACAGCTCAGTCTCTTCTGCCTCTCTCCCCACTCCCTCGTACACCAGTCTCCAACATGATCAGAAGGTTTAAGCCAAATTTAGGTCACTCCTTATTTCTTTAATGTATATGTTGAGAAACAGGGTTTTTACTAGGTTCAGCTGTTCACCATCATGTGAAAGGTACAACCTGTTGTTTCCTTTCTCCACTGACACAGAACAACTTCTGTGAAGCATTTTGGTGCAATTTGAACTCGCTCTACCTCATCCTAGCAAAACCACAGGCACTGTGACCCACGCTCTGTGCGACACGGAGGAGCCTGCAGGCAGCTTTCCAGGGACGACCGCCGAAGCAGCAGCTACCCAAGCATTTCCAGGCACACCAGATACCCATGCCACTGGACCATGGCTGGGACAGGGTCTGGGCAGGTGCCCAAGCACAGAGCAAGGATCTCGGGTCATTGCTGTGACACAACAGACATCCCTGACCGTTCATGACAGGCACAGGGATGCCTTAAAGCTCTCCCTGGAGCGCTACCCCAGGGTCCTGCGACAGTCACAGGCACCAGCAAAGCAGGATGCTATTAGTAACCACAGCTGCAGCCAACAAAGAGAACACAGCATGCCTGGCTGCTTTGTCATCTCATGATCTTTAATCCAGTGCCGGTGTTCTTCAGGCCTGACCCACGGCAGCATGGCTGGGGATTCATGCTTAACAGCACAAGCC
Source organism: Psophia crepitans (assembly GCA_013399095.1). Taxonomy (NCBI): domain Eukaryota; kingdom Metazoa; phylum Chordata; class Aves; order Gruiformes; family Psophiidae; genus Psophia; species Psophia crepitans. The sequence goes on along the minus strand of VWZZ01004457.1, from coordinate 313,240 downwards.
AACAATCCTGTTCTTCAGGACACAACCCACGGTCTCCCCAACAATGCCTGCAGCCACACCAGCACCCAGGACGGTGCAGTGCGCTGTCTGGATGTCACGCTGCCTGTTGCAGTGGGGAAAGTGGCACAGAGCACCAACCCACTGGGGATGCTGGCTCCCACCGCAGGCAGCTACCTGCCCCCCTCCTTCCTGCTGCGCCAGGGCCAAAGGAGATCACTCAGCCCAAAAGGTCATCCCTGGGGATGACCAACCATCGGGGTTCCATGTCACTCTTTAACTTTTAAAAGAATTCAGCAGTATCACAAAGAACATAAAGCAAAGTCTGTGTATCGCAGTCATATATCACTATCACACAACAGATGATAGAATTACAGAATGATTTGGATTGGAAAGGACCTCAAAGATTATATAGTTCAAACTCCCTGCCATGGGCAGGGACACCCTCCACTAGACCAGGTTGCCCAAAGACCCATCCAATCTGACTTTAAACGCTTGCAGGGATGGGGTGTCCACAACCCCTCTGGGCACCCTGTGCCAGGGCCTGACAGGGAAGGATTTCTTCCTAATATCTACTCTAAATCTCCCATCTTTTAGTTTAAACTCATTCCCCCTTCCCTATCACTGCAGTCCCTGATAAACAGCCCCTCCCCATCTTTCCTGTAGCCCCTTCAGGGACTGGAAGGCCGCAATTAAGTTCTCCCTGGAGCCTTCTCTTCTCCAGGCTGAACAAGCCCAGTAATGCCAAGCCTAGAGGAAGATGGCTTCCACTTCACACTTGGCTCCCTCCATGGGGTGAGCTTTGGCTACACAAGAGCATCTGGATTTGCACTGAAATGACCCAATTCTCTCAGAGCATGGATGGGCCAGCCCGTGGCTGTGAAATACAGGCACCTGTCTGCTCCCCTTTAGCTTGCAGAGCAAGAACTAGAAAGGTCTTGCATCACTTCTTTTCCCCTCCTCAGCGGAACAGAAACACCCATTACCGGATCCAAATCCATGTCTTGTAAAACAGAGCTCGACTGTTCCCAGCAGAGTAATGGGAAAGATGCTGCTGGACGCAACCCACAGCTGAGAGCCAGCCAGCTGAACAAGCCAAGGGCCACCTATATTTTCCAGTTTCTCAGCCCTGTCTCCAGGAAGGCTGCCGGCATGTTTGGTTTTTGTTTCTTCCTCCCATTTCCTTCAGCCATCCATAGCAACTGCTCCCCGGCAGAAAAATTCACCTTCTCCACCTTCCACCTCTGCACAGAGGTGACGACGGAAGGGGTCTGCATAGGGAAAGCTTTCACCTGCAGTAAAGCGACAGAGCAAATGCAGTTCTAGCTGTTCTCTGTGGTTTTCCTTGGGATTAGGGCTGACTGTCAGTGACCAGCTTTGCACTCACCCTGAACATCTCTGGAGAATAGGCTACACATATGAAATGACTTTTCTGGATCTTATCCCCAAACCTCCTTGTTTTGATGCCATTTGCAATGGCATCTATATTTTACAGTCTTTAGGTCTGTTTGCCTGCACTTTTCAGAGCTGAATCTCTTTTTGTCATTCCCAGCTCACGTCTCAGTCCTCAAGGCTGCGATGGGCTTGTTCCTCACCTGCTGTCATTCACAACATCACCCTCACCTGCTCACGCGCTGTACCTCTCCTCCACTAGGTCACTAGTGATACTGGAGAAGAGTTGCTTCTAACACAGATGCTTCCCACTGAACAACTCACACGCCCTCCCTTCAAGCCCCATACAATTCTCCTGGGGAGCTGTATCCGCCTACTCAATTTGCAAGCTCAGGCTCCAGTGTGGCAGCCCAGCTGACAGGGTACGCACAGGGTCAGGCCACTTCCAAGTCCCCTCCCTTCACACATGAGAGCTCAGCTTTTTCCAAGACGCCTCGATCCATGTGGCTGGTGCAGAGGGTGGTGGCAGCCAGCCCCCACCCAGCCCAGCCGCTGTGGGACTTCAGCTGCCGAGGCGGGACTGCGAGCGAAACCTTTCTGCCAGAGTGAAGCAGTGTGAGAGCTCACCGGGCACCCAGCTCGTCCTCCCCCGGAGAGGCCACACACCGGCCCCCCTGCTTGCCCTCCCCAGGAGAGCCCGCTGCCAGGCACGCAGTGCCCGAGGAGCAGAGCAGTGTAGCAGCGGAGTGACACAGCAAAACCGCTGAGCCACAACCCTGGGACACCACTGAGTCCTCCTGGAAGACCTGTGTCTTGCCAGCTGCCTGTCTGCCAGCAAGACAGCGTCCATTAAGAAGTGAAAGCCCCCAAAAGCCTAGCCCACCTTGCCACGGCGTGCCGGGCATGTATCAGAGATACACTCCTCCCACCCAGGGGACAGGCAGAGCTGGGGTCATTCTGGCCTGCTGGAGGTACTGACATCTTCAGTAAAAAGAAAAGGTTATTCTGGGTGGAGCCAACTGTTTTGCTGCAGCCAAACCACAATGTTTCACCTCCATTTAAACCTACTGAAGATTGCATTTGACACTTTCAACTGTGCTCGTAAAAAATGCTTAGAGGAGTTTCCAGCACAACAAAGCCTCTTCCAAGTGAGAAAGTCTTGCCTCGCAGATCTCAAAATCTTAATCTACTTCTTAGATTTTTTCATTGTTTTCCTTTCTTTCCTAAAACGGACATCTCAAAAGCCACACAGGTTTGTGAGAACAAGAAATGCCTATGTGGCTCATGCAGTTTGGTTCCCAAAGTACGTCTGTTGATTGAATACTACCTGCCAGGAGGCTTCCAGCGACACGTCCGCCAGGGTCACAGACGCCTGGGAATTAGCCCTTCGTTTCTGCGCTTCACCCTGAAGCCGTCAGCTTGGCAGGGACAGAGGCTCCTGAGATCGCCCAGAACCTCTTCAGAGGAGATGAGCTGCTGCATCACTGATGCCATGTCCTGCTGCAAGTGTTTTTCCTGTGGCATCCCCGCGAGAACACCGACAAGCCCACGGCTGGTCTGTGGTCTGCAGAGAAGCAATCTCAGCTACTCTGGAAGCTACTTGTGAAAACGTGAACACACCACCCAGAATAATAATGGCAGCATCCTTCCAAAGCCCCGGCAGTGCGAGCCTGTGCGCCGTCACAGTGCCTTACAGATGTGGTGGCCATGTACCCCCAAGTACCCCGAGTGCCAGCTCCCTGCTCCGACCACACCGCCCACAACACGGGGGCCAGACAACTTGCAAAGCCTTGAGCACCCAGAGCTGAGAACGAGGACAGAAGGAAGGCAGAGACGGTTGCCACAAGGTAGTGCAGTAAGTAAAACTATTTTCAAGTTAGGGTGAAGTTTTCAGTAAAACAGAACTCTTTGCAGCAAGCAGGAATTCTTCAGCCAAATCCCTAATTTCTTTAGAAAACCAGCCCTGCTGCGTAACTCCCATGAGATCTAATACCTGTGTCTTCTTACACGGGGGTGGTTTACCAAACTTTGCAGTTTTGCTTAACTATTGGCAATAATCCATATCCTGACATGAGCAGCCAAAGAACTGACCTCTTATTGTTGTGCTTCAGGCGTAAGATTTCTTAATAAACATGAACAAAAATGTGCAGGACTTTTTTTTCAATAAAGATTAGAAAATTTAACTTCAAACTCCATGAATTACAATACAGGTTTCACTGCTGTATTTGCATAGTGGGAACTAGTTCAGTGGCCTGCGTCTGTTCCTATTTTTTGTAGAAATACCAGAAATAATGTAACTCCAAATCCTTCTCTTAAAAAAAAAAAGAGTAAAATCAAAACAAAAGCCTGAGCTCTCTGATGAATGGGGTGATACTGAGGTTACGAACCAATGCTATCGAAAGTGCTTTATGATCCCTTCCATAGATGTAAGATTTTGAACTGCGCTAAAAGGCAGCGCAGAACTGCAACTTTTAGATCACACTAAGGTCACTGGTAAGGAAAAGACTGCACTTGGCTTGGTGCTTCTGCTATAAATTACTGGCAATGGAAACAAAAAACGCTGAAGGCTGAAGTCATAGCACATTTTACAAATGTCAGTAAAAGAAAAAACTAAGAGAGAATAGAGTTTGTTCAAGCTTCCTTCTCCACCTGCGGCAGCCCTGCGTGTCTTTCCAGGATGACCACAAACTGAATCTGAGCGGTGTCACACAAGTGGACACGACGGGACACATGTGACACTGGCTACCTCCAGCAGAAGCCGAGGGCTGGCTCCAGCGGGTGTCCTGGAGGGGACAGACCCCTCGCCAGCTCTCGCTGCCCTGTAGTTTCCCTCACACTCCTGGCTCCTGCAAAAGGCGGGAGCCTCCTCCTCCCGGCCGCCAGGCTGATGGAGCTGCCCCAGCCTGCGGTGAAGCTGCAATCCTGTGTTTGTGGGACCACGGCCAGTTGCCTTGGAAATGACGACTTCACTGCAGAACCATGCAGCAGGACAGGATGAAACCTCTGGGGGTGAGCGTAACAAGCTGAGTGCTCCCGCCCGTGTTACTGAACAGGAGGATGAAAAAGCAGGGGCTGAGCAGCAAGGAGATACATGGAGGAGGCTACTTCTGGTACCTTCTGGTTTACCACATACTTCTGGTTTACCTTCTTCCCAGGCACGGAGCACAGAGGCATCCCTTTGCCATGTAAAGCTCCCTCCCCACTCTTAAAAGCAAGCGGTGCAGCTCTCCGGCATCTATTCGTACGTTACTAGCCCTCGGTGAACATCCCCACCAGAGGAATCCTGGGTGTTGTCGGCAACCTACAGAGAAACTCTCTTTGACTTCACTAGAGTAAAACAAGTGTTGTAATACGCTGTAGACAAAAAGCACGGCAGCTCTCGAGGAAATCTGCAGAAAACTTCACAGTGGTAGAGTCGACACAGGCTATTACTGACAGAAACCTGCACCAAATTAGATCACTCTTGTTAAAAAAGATCTCTGCGAATAGTCTAGATCAGGGCAGAATCTGGCCCTCAACACTGTTCCTCCAAATCTGAAGTGTTCTGCAACAACAACCCTTGCTGCAGCAGACCCTCGTACCGGGGAAAGCAGGCTTCTGCTTTTAGCAAAGACCACCCGAGAGGCACATCCCTTGTTTGGGTGCATCCTGCACCAGGGCTGGGCACCAGGATGCAGCCCAGCCCAGACAGCCCACCTACCTGCGCAGGTCAGCGGCTGCCTCCGTAGCCAGGGCCTCCTCTAGCGGTCACCCCAGCCCCCTGCCCCAACGACCTGTCACTCCCTGTCCCTGGATCAACCGGCAAAACGCAATGCCACCGGTGAGGCAAAGGCACAGCACCTCACTGCTCTTAGCCATATCCTTTGCTGCAGCGTAACTACGGCTTCACCGTGCCCGAATCCACAGCTCGGTTTTTGCCTTTCCGATAGACCCTGTGATAAAGCAAAGCGAGGTTGAAACATCTGCCTGGACCCGTATTACACTGGCAGGTCGTATGACATCACGTTATCACTAGGCAGTCACGCGTTGCAGTTGTCCTCCTGCCAAAATGCTGCTGCTTTAATTGCAATTAATGCCATTACCAAAAAAAAAAAACCCAAACCAACACCACAAAAAAACTTGTGTTGGTCTGTTGTACTTCCAGGAAACTGCTCACCGCCGAAGCTGGCAGCTGTAACTCCGTCTGCTGCCCTGCGCACAGCAAGTCTCTTACTCTCAGCTTTCCTACCAAGTTGCTTGGTCAAGGGTAGATGATTTAACCTCCCCGTTTCTTAATCTGTGAAATTATTCAAAGAAGCTCGAGTTGCCTTGACAAAAGGGCCTTTGTGCGGTCTGAACGCACAGTTCAACACCAGCAAACTCTGTGGCTGTGCAGGCACACAGCGTGGCTCAACGTGCACGGCGCATTTCCCGTCGGGGCCGTCACACCCCGGGACACTCCTGAATTTGAAAGTGGTAGTACCAAGTCATATGATTCCTTCCAGCCGTACACACAACACCACTTACATATGAAGCTTCCCACCTTCTCAGGCAAGGCGTGCAGATAAAAAGGATTTGGTTGCTGATGCTTATCAGAGAGAAGGCCTCAGAGGAAGAAATCTGGGAGTAGAAATCATCACAAAGAAAGGAGCTGTTGAAGGAAAACCTCAGCTACGAAACTCCAGAGATAAGGGTCTACATAAGACCTTAAAAGGGAATGAGACTGTTTCAAATTTTTGCTACGGCTAATAACGCGAAGCTCACAGCAAAGCCTGCAGGCAGGCTGTCCTGAGTTTCTTTTCCAACAAGCAGCAGCATGAAGGTGTTAATGCAGCAGTCAGTTCTGCAGCTGCTATTCAAACCATATGGACAAGGTTGGTACTGACAGGAATAACCTTAATTTTGCTCCTGACTCTGTAAAACGGCCTATGAAGGAGCAAAGCTCAAGAACAGGAACCAAATAGGGTACCAATTAGAAACCAAAAAGCAGAGGCTGAGATAGTGCAATGAAGAAGCCTCAAAGCAATCTGCTGCCTACCTAGAAGTTTGTAGAGAAGACAGCAGACATTAAGGATAGCATAACACTTTTCCCCAAAACCAAAACAGGCCAAGCCACCGCACTTCAGAGCTTCTGCTCCCGTGGGGCTCTCGCTGGCGAGGTCAGTGCTCCAGATCACAAACGTCTGCAGTTTATCAAGGGTCACACTCTGGATGCAAGCTGAGGTTTCTGCAGAACCCCCAGACAACCACACCACTTCTTCAGGCTAAGCTGCAGACTCACTATTTACTTCAGTGATTTTTGCTTCCATTTTTTAAAATGGGTTTTATTAATTTGCACTGTTCACCCTGCAAAACCAGCACTTTTAAGGTGACCATTTACTAAAATGTTCAGCCCCAGATTAACTCATTGACCACGGACCAGCTAGCGGCCTTACGTGCCTCATATGTAAATGAGCAACAGGCTCGCTGAAATCCCAGCTGAGGAATTTACTCAACACTGTTAAATTAATCATCTTCCTGCCAAACTCACGCTGGTGTGAAATGGGACCAGAACCAAAAGAGCAAGTAATCTCAACCTCTGGCAGAAGGGTCTACGCTGCGGAGCTGGATGAATCGGACTGTTACCCTGAGTTTGGTGTAAGTTGAGAAACTTTGTGACTGATGATGCCACTTCAGTGATGCCACTTCCAGAACAATGGGATGTCCCTCACTTCTGGTTTGTGTTAATGTGAGAGAAGGATCAGCCTGGTTTGGAGTAACAACTCCAAAGTCCCCCCCCTTTTTTGGGGGGGCGGGGGGGGAGGAAGCAGGAATTCTTTCATACAAGCATAAAACCAGCAACGGCGGGAAACCAAGGCATCATCTTTACCACAGCCGGTAACGCGGCGAGGGCCCCTCGGGAGAACCGCCGACTTCCCGCTGCGCTGGCAGGACGCCCGCACACCGGAGGTGCGAGGCCTTCCTCGCGGGGGGGACCCTCCGCCAGCACCGCACGGCAGCCCGCACCGCCTGCGGCTCCTCCGGGACCGCCACGGGGGCGAGCGGCGGCCGACCCCCCC
>VWZZ01004457.1:286323-303771 GCA_013399095.1 Psophia crepitans | reverse complement strand
CATCAAAATGTCTGGTCACACATCCAGAGTGATGAGAAGGGACTAAGGAAGGAAGGAAGGAAGGAAGGAAGGAAGGAAGGAAGGAAGGACCCTTCAAATAGCCAGAATGAGGGATTTTTTGTTGTTTCTTCAACTACTGCTCTCCTGGCAAACGTTGCCCTTTTGTAAGCAGATGCTTAGCAGTGAGACCACCAGTACTGTCCAGAGAGATGCACATGTGGCTGCCCACCAGGTCTTTACCTTCCTAAGGGACTGCCTTAGCCTGAATGAATTTGTCCTCCTCCTGCTGCAAGCTGGATCCACTGAGCAGAAGCTGAAAACCATCTCATCCAACTTCTACTCCTAGCATGGGGGAAAATTTACACATCTGCTGATTTCAGAGCTGGTGGCCAGAATAGAGCCCCTGCCTTCTCGCTGCTAAGTAAAGCACTTGAGGAAGTGAGCCTTTCTTGGGATGAAAAGCATGCTCCTGAGCCACAGACTGCCCCATGGCTTTGTGCTCTGACCACGGTGAAGTTAGAGTGAACCCCTTGTTTTGGTTGGGACCTCTCCATATTGTTGTGTAGTTTTATGGGGAATTAAAATTCCTTGGAACGGGGCCTGGCCTTTGTCTGGTTCTGCAAATGTGCAAAAGTTTCAGCGTTGTACTTTAATAGCAATATTTATTCAAGTTGTGATTCTAATGTTTATCTTTTCTACTGCCTTCCTGCATGAATGGTTGCACTGAAGTTATATGCACCAGTAAAGGAGTACGGGGGCTCATCTGAGAAGTGAAGGCTTTAAAATCTGACCTTTAATGGAAATTATTTACTATATAAAAGGCAGTATTTTATTTCTCAAATTGCCATTTACTTTTAAGATTCTTTTTGTTGGGTATTGTAAGGCCTCTAGTTCAAGAACACCATGAAAATGAGAGTTTGGGTTCAGTGTGTGTTCACTGCAGTAGCCTTGCTTCTGAGCCCAGCAGAATGCATTATTTATATTTCTGTCTGTGTATGTCTCAGATCAGATTTGAAGCTTTTAATTATACAATGACAAAATGTCTGTCCCTGTAATTAAGAACATTTTCTTTCCTTTAAATCACATGTTTATATGCTAGCTGACAAAAATGGTTTTGAGGCAGTCATGAGTGGTGCGTCTTCAAATCCTGCCGGCAAACCAGGTCTCCTCTCGCTTGTCTGTGCAAAGTGGGTGAGAGATACAGATCAGGGAGGGGATCCCACGGAAAGGCCGTCGTCGCAGCCAAGGAGGACACAGATAGCAGGCATTGGAACTCATGTACTCGGGTGCTGCCACTGGACCTGCTAGAACCAACGCGTCGGCCCTGCAGATTGTTTCCTCGGCTCCAGGGCTGCATTTGTGTCTTGACCGGGTGCCTGTCAGTGCCCATCCCTCGTGGTTCAGGAGTCTGAGCTGAGCCTGCCAGATGGGCACCACTGGTCGTATCTTGAAAGAAAAGAAATAGGCTAGTATTCTGATTTAGGGAACAGCATTTATTTTACAGGAAATAAGTGGCAAGCTTCCAATTTACGTCTGACTAGACTGTGTCTTTCTGGATGAGTAAGACCTTTTATTAAGTAGCGCTCAGAAATGGAAATCAGTCGTTGTTACAGGGTGAACCGAAGGAGTTATGAATGGGGGGAGTGGTGCAACCTTCTTGTAAATGGTCTTTAGGCAAATCCCTTTCTGCACAAGGATTAGTTAATAAGATGGGACATAATCACCCTGTCTGGGGTGGGCGTTCTCTTATTCTGTGCGCTCAGCCCCCGCGTTGGTTTCCTTTGTTGTTCTCGTGCACCAGCTGGTTTCCCATTAGTCCCTGTGCAGGGGAGTCACGGGCTCCAGATGACAACTGCCCAGTCGGCTGAGTAACCGGTGAGAGGCTCAACGTGTGGCATAACTTTCATAAGCATTTCCTCCATGAGACTGCCCACTTACTAAGTGCTGTATTTTCTATGTTTGAAGGGGAATTTAAAGTGCCAAGGGAATCATTCAAACAGCAAGGGTATTGACAGAGAAGTCATATTAGGTTATCTTGCCTGCCACTGCCAAGGCACCATTGCTCTCTGCTGGGTATTTTCTGATTATTTTGTTAATTCATTTTCCATTTGTCAGGCCGGCAGGCAGTTTCTTAATTGAATAAAGTCTGCATCCTCTGTTGGGAAACTTCTGTGCTGGTTCCCAGTTCCCGGATGCTCTACACAACGTCATTCTGTCTACAAGACAACCAGAAAAGGATTAAAAAAGTGAAGCATGTCCCATATTGTGGCTTCTTGTTCACATAATGTTGCCTGTGCTGGTGAAAGTTGCTCACTACACGAGGAGGTTAAGATCTTGTCTCACTAACAAGGTGAAATCCACTGGCCCTCACTTTTGTTTTAGACTGCTAGTGAAGCAGAATCACAGTGCTAAATACCACAGCTGGATTTTATCAAGCAATGGATAATTTCAGGATCAGTGGTAAAAATCTACAGTTCTTTAGTCAGATCATTTTCATGGGCATCTATCAGTTACCAGAAATCAAATACCGTGTTTCAAAGCGTGAGCTAGTAAACAACCAGAAGGAAGCTGCTCCCTCTGTGTACAACACGACAGTGACTTACACGGTGGATGCACGTGTGTGTTTGCAAGGTGGCAGAGGCCGCCGATATGGTGGTGGATGCACGAGGAAGTTGAGGAGGTGGGAGGGAAACATCTCGTGCTCCGTAGCTGTGACCACAATGCTCATTAGACTCAGAGAATGTCGTGTTACTTGAACAAAATAGGCTGCTGACATTAGGTGAGACTTGACCCCCTCCTTCACCAGTGCTCACAAACTCAAGAGGAGGAGAGCTCTGTCCTGAGTGAGGACATTTCTTTCCTTGATGTCAAATCGATACAAAATACTTTTACATTGGTTTTCCCGTGGGCCTGGAGGCAGCAGATCTTTAATTGCGCATGAAAGGGACATAATGACAGCGTAACTTTGTTAGCATAATAAATGCATGTCTGGTTTCATAGCTCATTTGCTTCTAAGGTCTGTAGGTTCAGCTGGAGAAACACTGGAAGCAGCAAGGCAGTCATAGTGGAAGTTAGGACTGATTTCTTCGTCCCCATCTGCTTCCTACAGGATTTGATAAAACCGTAGCCCTTATTGCATGCATGATAAGTAGCAACGATGAAATTAGCTGGAGTTATCTTGTTTCATGCAAAGTTAGAGCTGCCTTCTCTGCAGCTCTGATTTACCAGGGTGTCCTGTTTTAGGAAACTGCCAGATAAACAGGATTGTTTTGCTGATTCACTCTTGCAGCAATGTCAGGACAGCCTCCAGCACTGCATTTCATGTGCCTCAGAAAAAGTCAGGCCAAGGACAAACACAGAAGAAACAGTGAAAGAGCCAAACTTGACAAGAAAATCTGCTTGTCCTACTTACATCCAGAGGGTCAGAGACGGGTGGGTTCTCTCATTCCCCAAAAAATAGCATGTTCACAAAGGGCAGGTGGCCGACGAGCCCGCTGTCTGTGTCGGCCAGGGAAGGCCAGTGGCTGATGCTTCCATCACCATGCTCCAGTTTCTAAACTTTTGGACATAGTGGGTTAGAAGGTCAGAATAGACCTTTGTGACCCTCCAGGCTGCCTTGCACACTGAGGGGTTCTCCATCTCTACTCTGTATATCTTTCAGGAAGCTACCTGATCTTGATTTACACTTCTGGTGCTGGGGAATATGTGACAGGCACAGTAAGGGCCTAAACCTTGCTATTAAAAATGGGCACCCTGTATCTCCTGTAAATGTGCTCACCTTCAGGTTCCAGCAATAGACCTCTCACACACAGCCATCCTTGAGCTTCAGGGGCCTCCTGTACCAGGTATCTGCACCCCTATGTTGGCACTTGCAGACTGTGATCGAGTTCTGCTTAACCTTCTCTTTGACATGACGATTGCATTGTTGTCCTTGAGAATAAACCACAAGGCATGTTTTCCGGTCCTTTTGCTGTGATGGTGGCTGGAGAGGTGCAGCTTTGTCATGCGCTGGAAGTGCAGGCAGCTAGCAGCGTGACAATAGTATAGCAATGTTAAATAGATCCATATGTGTCCCCAGTTGATACTTCTACTTACACATCCAAGGACTAGTGTTAGCTGTCTTTGCTGGGACGTGCCGGGAGCTGATGTTCAGCTGATTTAAAATCACTGGTTTCCAGAGCAGAGTTTCCAGTGCCGATAGGGCTGTCTTTGTTCCTAGACAGGCGGGTTCATGTGTGACCCGTGAACGTGACATTTTGTGTGACTGGGCCCAGCTTTCCCTGGTACGGCCAACGTGCTGCCCTACCCACCTGGATATGCTGTACCGGATGGGAGAAGTTAATGGATGAGACTGGGAGGACACACCTTGTGTTGGCATGCACCAGAACAGGATGGCCGTCTAGCACAGAAACAACGTTGGGGGGAAACCCCCTTTATGTCAGGTACTGGGGAAAGGTTTCACCGCAGGCACAGCCGTCACCGGGCGGGCTGCTGTACCACTGGGTGGTGTCTTTCAGTAAATCCTTTACCAAAGTCAAACCACTGCAGAGTGAGAAAGAACAAACAGTTCACTCTGCCAACAGCCTGTGCAGTATTGCATGTCAAAGCCACAAGGATGTGGGTTTATAGCATGTTAATTTCTGCTGCAAAATGGGTTGTTGGAGGGTATAACTTACAGCAACGTGTACAGACTGACTCCAGTGAGCTGTCGGTCTGTCGTGCTAACAGAGCTCACAACGCTGAGGAGCACCTGGAAGTTACAGTCTTCTGTGCTGGCTTATTCCAAGAATATTTCTGTCATGGAGTAATGCTTTTTGCTCCCAGATTTGTTTAGCGCTGAGCAAAATCTATGGGAAATTCCAACATTTCAACATGTTGGTGGTTTTTTTTCCTCCTGAAATGAGCTGGTAGTCAAAATGTTAACAAATAATAATTGTGGAGCAGGCATTCTGAACATTTCCCTGTGGGGAATCTGGCCTCTCCTTCCTTCTCCCACTCCTGGTCCCTCTTCCTCAATGCCCAAGGATTCTCTTGGCGCTGCAAGCATCACAGTCAGGTGCAAACTGAGTCACTCAGTCATTAAGCTGTTGGGAGACAAAAGGTGCCAGAGGTAAAGCTCTGACAAGGCAACAGAAGTCATGTCTTTAAGAGGTTCAGAAGAAGAGATTTGGCATCAGTATGAAACCCCAAATGTTCCAACCTGGATAGAGTCTACATAGCTAGCTGGACCCACTCGAACTAATGCGGAGGAACTCCTGGTCACCCAGGAGATTCTGCACATCAGGTAAGCTCCAGCCACCTTGCCTGAAGATGGAGATCAAGACCAGCCCAGAGATGCAACTCCAGACTTCTCGGAACTACCAAGTAAGCATGTAGCCATCTTCCGTAGGTTGCAGGTCAGTGGGATCACCATTTGGGGAAGGGTGAGACTGTAGCCACTGGAAGAGCTGTCTGGCTTGGTGTGCAGTGGACCGTTAGGGCTTGGATGAGATGGATTTGTGTAAGAAAACACCCATTTTGGCTCAGTTTGAAGCCCAAAATATTCTGCCAGACTTGTGCCAGATTCACTTCAAGAGCAGTCAGCCCACTTACTCTGCGTTCATGTTCTGCCTCTCAGAATCAGACTCTTTCTGCCTGTTCTGTTCATTCCCTGCTTCCTGGATGGCATTATCCAGCATCTTCCCCCAAGCTGTGAAGCCTGGTTTGGCCATTGTCACTCAAGAACTCTGCCTTTGGCCTTTGCTGTGACAGCAAATGCTGACTTGCTTTCCAATGTCAGACTGCTGTTGTGACTCCCTCTCATTCCAGCCTGGCCCAGGGATCACCGGCCTCTCCTCTCTGTGCCTGCTTTTATTCCCGGACAGGACTTTGAGCGCTAAGCTGAGATTTCCATGTTTCCATGGTGTTGCACTTGACCTAATCAACCACTGCAGACCTAAAGTGGTCTTGCCCTCGGCCTCCCTGCCAACAGCTTCAGGAGCATACCCTGATGCTCTAGAGCAAAACAGGTGGTGTACCTAGAGATAATTAGTGATTACAGGCCAGTGATTACATGCCTATAATCAGTAATTAGATGTCAACAGAGTAGAATTATAGTGGATTTAAAGGCACTAGGTTGGTTGGTTTATATGGTTTCTTGTGACTGTGAGGAAGCAAAGGGTGAAATATATTTTGGCCAGGCTAGTGAAGTTGGCAGGGCTGCCATTTGTGCACATGTTCTGTTGTGGCCCTCTAACCTCTGGTGTCACCCAGGACGTAAGCATCTTAGCTGTGTAAATACCACAGGAGCCAGGCTGTGACTGAACGATCCCAGTCTGACTGCCCCTCAGTCCGTTTGCTGTCACTTTGGAGGAAAACCATATTCTCTAAACCAGAGTGACTAATGTCCTGCAGGAACTAGAACCTGTGCTTGCCATGGCTAGGGTTAATTGGCACTAATTCAGATGAAATATAACTGGGCTGGGAAAGGGGTTGTTATCTAATGATGTTAAAGCTGGATTGTGCTGACTTGGTTCCTGGTTCTTATTGTGCTGAGAGAGATGAGGCCACTGCTTGCTGTCTAGCAGCAGTCCTGGCTCGGTGTTCGCCACAGCTGAGTGACTAGCAATAGGTAAGCAAAGCCTTACTATCTGAGAGAAAAGAAGGATTGACTAGCACTGCTTTAGGACTCTGCTTTTCCCTGGTGAGTCATGAGTTTACTAGGATAAACTGTATTTGGAGACATAAATGACCAGCCAGTGGTGCACAGAGCACGTGAGGAAGCAGTCCTACCAGGCAGCTCGTTCCAGCGTGAGCAGCAGCTGAGAACCAGCCGCCGACAAGCGGAGTGACGGGCTCCTGGACACTGATGCAACTTCTCCCTCCCATGCTGCAGATGGAACTTGTGTCATCAGGGAAGTCCCTGTCAGGGCGAGGATGGGGATGGCTCCGGCAGCGTGGCCGTGCCCCAGGCAGCAGGCTGGGGAGCGTCACTCACTGTGTGGGACTTGGCAAGGCAGATTGAGAGCTGAAAGCTCTGTCCTGTCACAGTACATTGGCTGAAGAGAACTTAACATGCCAAGGTGATGGATACTGAGCGAGGGCAGAGTTACAAAGGTCAGAACGCTGCTAGTCCAGAAGAAAGTCTGCAAGTATTTCTGTTTCTTTCCAAGCCACACCAGGGAGCCGTGTGCTAGCAGCTAAAGTTTTGTCTTCCATCTGTTCGAAAGCAGGGGCGGGGGGAGGAATCACCAGAGAGAGATTTATCCTTGTCGGCCGGAGGATGAACCTAAGTCTTGGCTGAAATCTCTCTTGAAGGCAGACACTGCAGGACAGAGGTATCTCAATGAAAATATAAGTTTTGTAGGTTTTGTTTAAACTAAAACAGTGTCTTTTGAAGTTTTATGCATCAAAAAGAACAGAAAAAAAACCCCAAATGCACAGATCCTTGTAAGATCCTCAAATATCAGACACACCGCCTTCTGATCAGCTGAAGATCCTTTAGAAGCTTTCCAAAGCATGTTTTTTCAGGTAAGCAGCTAGCTATGAAGTTTAATAATAACCTAAGTTTGCTTTCAGCTTTAATATACTATGTAATTCTAACCAGGTCAAGTGATGGCCAAAACACATTATAATAATTTGCGTTCATTTGATTAGCATAGTTCATCTGACAGTTGCAAAGTCTCAGGAGACCAAAAAGTGCCACTGGAACAGAGAGGAGTCAGTGAGAGCAAGACAGAAAACCCATGCCAGGCTGCAGTTGATTCTTGGATTGGAGAACCACTTACTGCTTTGTGGCTTGGTTCGCTTCGCTTGGTTTTTTCCACCCCAGTGTGTGTTACATGCTGGTGCTGCACAGACAGCACCAAGGCAAAGACGCAAAGGGATTGTGGTCTTGGGGCCTCCTGCTGCGGAGGGGCGGTGGCTTGCCGCCGGGCGCTGCAGGCTTCATTCTGCCGCTGGAAGGCACAGTAGTGTCGGCGCAGCGTGACGGATGTGTCTGAGATAGCTGCCTTCCTTCACAGGCACTTGGCCAGTGATCTGGGTCATCCAGTAGACGTGCTGTCTGCCTTGCAGGCGTAGCTGTGCCTGCAGTCCGACACATGCAGCAAGGGAGAAGTGCCAGGTCTAATCTGATCAGACCGGGCCGCCATTCCTCTCCCACCACTGTTGCAAAATGGGTTGCTGACAAGACCCACATCAGCCAGTCGTCTGTTTTCCTTGTGGCAGAGCCAAAATGAAAGGAGATACCAACATTTCTCATAGGGACTGACTTGGAAAGGTCATTTGAACTAAAATTCACCCATCCAAATTTTACTTCCATTTCTACTTGCTACTGCTTGCTGTCAAAAGTATCCAGAATACTGATGGTTGCACCTTGCTGTGTTCCACCTGGCTACGAAGGTTGATTCTGTCACATTCTTATTTTAACACTCCTGGTGTAAGTCTGGATTAACCAGGACGTAGCTGTGTGGAGATACATTGGTGCAAAACTGGCGCAGGAGCCAGCTGATTCAGGCTTGCTGTGCAAACAAAGCTACATGGTGTTGGCAAAGGTTATCTGACTCCATCAGCCCAGCGTAGTTACTAAGGCTCTGAGATGAAGTAGGAACAGACAGGCGAGAAATTAATGAGCTCAAGGCACTTCAGGAAACTCCTTGATGTTCATATCATACATGGCTGGGCAAAAAACCAGGCAAGTTTCACTGGGTATAGAGAGCAGAGAAAGTAGGGCAGTAAAAACAAGAGCCTTTCAGCAGATGTAGCGCCAGCGGGCAACACCTCCAGCTTATCTAGTTGTATGAGAAATTGTGTTCCGTCTGTATTCACTGTCCCACCAAACTTCATTTTGAAATCACTGCCAAATTATCTCATCATTAAGGACTGGTGGGCTATGCCTTCAACACATGTTAAAACAGATAAAAATAGATACTGTCCATCTAAGTATGTCCTAGGAAAAAGCGAGCACAGCTTATGGGCTCTCCTGTTCGGGGAATAGTAGAAAAAGGCGTCTGTACTACTGAAATCCATCATCCAAACACCTCGTGCTCTTCACTCCTTTGCAAGAGGTCTTGGAATGGGTTGTTTCCTAAACTCATTTTCAGCTGCTCAGGTGAAACCCAAGACTCTGTCAGAAGGCCAGAACCCGCACTCAGCTGCATCAAATAACCTGGAGAAAGTCACCTCAAAAAGGGGGACGTCATACAGAGTAAATCCTGCCACATCAAGGTCGGGGTCAGGTCTGTGACGCACCCAGAGGGTGGGGGAGAAGAGCACGTTGTGCCGGTTTCAGACCACCCGGCGGACTCCCGTTTCCCAGGGAAATCCTCATCTTACCGAACAGGTAAGCTTCCCGGCTGGGCTGTGATGTGCAGCGCTGCTAAGGGTCTGGTTCTCTGCAGGGAACCTCCAAACAAGCAGGATGTGCATGCAGGGTTACGCTCCTAGGATCAAACATTAAAGTTCTTAGTAATTTTTGCTTTAGGGACCAAAAAAAGAGGCAATATGCTGTTCCCCAAAATGCTTTCATGTTTGCTGTTTTCTACCTGATGTATTGTTCTTTTCTTTCTCTGTGATGGCAATAGGCACGTCAGTATCAAACTGCCCCTGGGTGGCTGCACGTCCAAAGTTAAATTTGTGACCCCATGTCAGAGGCTGAAAGTGGGAGCCACAGGTATTTCCTACTCATTTCAGGATGCTGTTATGTCTCTGGGCCTGGTGCTGCGTTGTTTTCCTCTGCAGAAGGGAGTGTCAAGGGTAAAGGACGCTCCGTTCCACCCTGGGCCCACGTATCGGTGCCAGCTGAAAGGGTGAGACAATAAAAACCTTGCCACGGAATCTGTAACGGTTTTGGAAGAGTAGTTTAGCAGGATAGGGATTATACGGCTTTCTGGGATTAGTGTGTTGCACAGACACTAAATTAACATCAAGGTTTTGTCTCTATAAAACACGCTCATACCCACGTTTGCTCAGGCTGAACAGGCTTTTCCTAACTTCTGGCTTGGTTCTTTCATCTCAGCTGCTTTCACCTCTACACCAACGATTTGCGAGTGCTGTGCCACGGGCAGACCGACTCATCGCACCGCAGGCCTGTTCCTGTTGACAGGGAACTGAGCACCACAAGATACCATTGTGCTGAGTGTCACCACTCCGTGAATTTTACCATGTATGAAAAAACAAAGAGCAAAGACAGAGAGACTGATGGAGAGGTAAAGAGCCAGACGCTTTCTTGCTGCAGAGGGTGGAACCCAGGGTTCAAACTGCAGCAGTTTGGCGCAGGCCCTTTGTGGGGCACGGGCGAGTTAAGCCTGTCGACGGCTGTGAACTCTCAAAACACAGTGAGGTGTTTTGGACTGGAAAATTCTGCAAGGCAGCATATTAGTCATCTCCCTAGGAAACCACATGAATGTTGTATGCATTCATGATAAACTTTGAATCTCTGAGTTTGAAATCAGTCTGCACCCCAGATGTGCTAATGCACATAGCTTTTGCACATCCCATAAAACATACAGCATTTTACGAATTTCAGGCCCATGACTCCCAAATGAACCACTCTCAGTCTGTGAAGCTAAGATCCTTTTCCCTATATTTAGAATCATAGAATCCCTAAGGTTGGAAAGGACCTCCGAGATCATCAAGTCCAACCGTCAACCTAACATCACCATGCCTGCTAGACCATGTCCTGGAGTCCCATGTCTACATGTTTTTTGAATGTCTCCAGGGACGGCGATTCAACCACCTCTCTGGGCAGTCCGTTCCAACACCTCACTACTCTTTCCATGAAGAAGTTTTTCCTAATACCCAACCTAAACCTGCCCTGACGCAGCTTGAGGCCATTCCCTCTCGTCCTGTCGCTTGCTACTTGGGAGAAGAGACCAACACCCTCCTCACTACAACCTCCTTTCAGGTAGTTGCAGAGAGCGATCAGGTCTCCCCTCAGCCTCCTCTTCTCCAGACTACACAACCCCAGTTCCCTCAGCTGCTCCTCATAAGATCTGTTTTCCAGCCCCTTCACCAGTTTCGTTGCCCTTCTCTGGACACACTCCAGCAGCTCAACCCCCTTCTTGTATTGAGGGGCCCAAAACTGGACACAGCACTCGAGGTGCAGCCTCACCAGAGCCGAGTACAGGGGGACAATCACCTCCCTACTCCTGCTGGCCACCCCATCCCTGATGCAGGCCAGGATGCCATTGACTTTCTTGGCCACCCGGGCACACCGCCGGCTCATGTTCAGCCGGCTGTCAGCCAGAACCCCCAGGTCCTTCTCTGCCAGGCAGCTCTCCAGCCACTCCACCCCAAACCTGTAGCACTGCCCGGGGTTGTCACGACCAAAGTGCAGGACCCGGCACTTGGCCTTGTTAAACCTCATACAGCTGAGGTTTGCCCCCTTACTACAGATTCCTCTTGGTAGAAAATGGATAGGAGCATGGCAGGTTACTTCTGCAGTGTGGCCCTTCTGCCCCACTGTGACTGCCTTTTACCTTTCCACTATTCCTGACGTAGACATTGTGATGTGGAATTGGGGACCTGGGTGTGTCACACACAAATATGTGCAGGCGGTCAAACAGTTTTATGTACAATATCCGTGGTATGTTCTTAGGGGTTTAGACTAAGTGACCGTCCATTGTTAGAGTGTTCCAATCCTTCATTCGGTGCCTAGGTTAGCTGATAAAAATCCAAGTAACGGATACCACAGGTACCTCTGGAAGTTTCTGTGCTGAGAATCTAAAAACAGAGGTTGGTCTTTACTACCAAGCCGGAACGCGTGAATTCTTTTCACATCCCCTATCAGTTAAGCAACTGCAACCGTACTGGCTGGTTCACCTGGGGCTGAAAGAAGGCACTTTGGGGAACTGGGCACTTTAAAAGTTCCCTGTTTCACATACAAAGGAATCCAAACTGCTGTAGGTTGTTTTCTTTTTGTTATAATACTGGGTGGATATTGCCATTATCTTCTCCATTCTCTGAAGTTACAGGGCAGGCATAGCACCCAAGCTTTCTTGCTTTCTAACTATGTCTAAAAACAACAGTCATGTTTGAGAGTGTGTGTTGGTTCTGGATGAAGAGATTTACAGGGAACACCTTCTGAGCATCACTTCTGGAACTCATAACAGCTCAGGGGCACTTGAACTCCAGCACACATCACTGCCATCTGCTTTCCTCTGGCATCCCATGTAAACACGTAATGTGTGTGCCTTAACCCTGTTAAGGAGCGTGTACTTTTTCTGTGCTTTCCTTTGTTTGAAACAGCAATTTATTTACTTAGGCTTGCACAGTAATAGTTTCTAACTCATTAGCATTTTTCCTTTGAGGATTTCCACAATGATGAGGGAAAGACCAGAGAGGTCCAGATTTTCTCTGCAGAGCTGTGACAACACGGGCAGCTGTGGCAGACCCAGGGGAAGTGGAGAGCTGGGGGCAGTGCCGGCATCAGCAAGGTGTGCTGCAGTGTTGCTGGGAACACGGCAAGGAAAGCCCTAAAACACGCTGGCCGAGAGCATTACAAAATGCTATGCTTCTCCTCCTGTAAAAATGTTTCACACATTCTACAGTGATGATTTATGCTATTTATATAGTTTAGAATGTTTCCATGGTTTTAAGTTAAAGATAGTATCACAGCTTGCAAACTCAGGACCTAGGAGATAATCACAGCCAGCGCTACTTCTCAGAATGATCGTGTAGAATTTGCTCTGGTTTTATTCATAAAAATCTTTTTTAGGTAGCTCATGAAAACAGACTGATTTTCCTGTGTGCTGAGTACTTCCAAAATCTGCCATTTGCCCTCCTCCTTTTTCAGCATATACTCTCTATTAATCCTTAAAAACATTCCGTTGTATTCTCTTCATGCCTGGACAGGAGTTCAGATCCCTAACTTGGAAACTATTGTTGAAAAATGTTGTCTTTTGCCAGCGAAGTTTCTGGAAGGGCAGTGAATTCCCCACAGATGGGGAAAGGCGGTTCTTTCAGACCTCCTTTATCTGTCCCCAGGAAGCAAAGGAAAAATAATCTTATTTTGTGTCAGGTGAACATTACTGAACTTCATGGGCTGGTTGAAAACATACAGAGAATGTACAAACAAAAGACTTCCACTTCCAGAAGCTTTTCCATTCAAATCTCTGAATGCACATAACCTAATTAGGGCTATTATAAAGAAATAACAATTAGTGAGCTGCTATTACATGATCCCTACTGCATCTATGTCACAGTTTGTTCAGAAAGGAAGCAGTCTGCTCAAGACCCGAGCCTTTGCAGCACCTGGAGCCAGCAGCCGCTGGAGACAGACGTGTAGCTCAGCCAAGGAGACACCCCGACCTGTGCGGACAGTTTCAGCAGAGCCTGAATCAAGAGCACAGCAAGAAAGCACACCAAGAGTGTCCTTAACAACGGAGAGAAGCACCTTCCCCTCCAAGAAGTACTGATGGGGACCTCAGCCAGTTTTGGGTGTAGCTGCTGGATACTGAGTTGAAGCATTTCAGAACAACGTTAGTTCGTGCAAAGGATTGCGCGTCCTCCAAGCAAGGCAACTTTCTCTGCAAGAGATGTCTCTTGTGGGTGGGTACCAGGCTGCGCATTTGCAGTTTAAAGGCATTCTGGAGCGGTTAGATCATCACTGTGTGCTGCCTGCAGGAAGGAAGCTGGTGTCTGCCGTGGTCATGAACTCACTCCCGCTTTTGCTGGCTGATCCCAGTGTCGTCCGCAGAGCAGGCTCCGGCTAACGCACTTCCAGTGCAAAAGGCAGAGAGCAGGCAGAGAGCCAGGTACCCCTGGCGTGAGACACGGTCTGTCCCGTTCCTTGGTGACACTGCTAACTTCAACTGATGTTTTCGTTCCTTCTGAATGGAGGAGGCTTTTCTTTGTTTGCTTTTACTACCCACTATGTCACATCTCCTTATGATATGAATTGAACAATATAGTTAGGCGATTGTCAGGAAACCAATTCCAGAACAATTTTTAGTGACTTTCAGTTTCCAAACTAATGTCATATTTCCAGCATTTCAGTGATTTTACAATTGCTGAAGTCAAGCACAGCTGAGTTTTGCCTTTCACGCTGTTGGCAGTCAGGCTTTGTATTTCTGCTATGATTTTAATCAAAAGGGGTTTGGTCCAATTTTTATCAAAGTAGCTCAAGATTTCTTTGGGTCTCGTGGTCATATTTTAAAATGGGTACGGAAAGTGAGTATATTTTTCCTGTTCCATTATTGATCTAAATTTGTAAAATTGCAGCTTTACCGTCACATTTTGCACACTTAAATACTAAAATGATAGACATGGACACTTCCCATCCAGGCCTTCACCCCTTGGCCTCAGGGGTCTGCACACACCACCGCGGGGTTCAGGCAGGAATACGTCTCTGTCAGCTTTCTGCCCACCTTCTCTGGACTCTTAGGCTGGGCTATCATCTCTGTTACACCTCTGTGAATCCGGAACAACAAGGGTCATTTAAGCTGCTCCTGCTGGTTTAAGCATGATTGAAACACAGTATGGTTGGTGACCTGTTCTGCACACTTGCTGAAACAACAGTGAAGTACTCGGCTGGCATGAGACGTTCAGCTTCAAACAAGCCTATGGAGAGGTTAATTACCAGATAATATTCTTGTTCTGGGAAATATTCCGGCATGAGCTGTTGGTAATCGTTTGTGCTGGTCCAGTTATGCCCTACTTGAGTTTATGCGGAAGATTTTCCTTACTCTGTTCACTGTCTGTCTGGCCCTCTCACCGTTCTTGTCTTCTCTTCCCCTCCTCAGCCTCACTCTTTCTGGCAACTCAAGACTCGGTGCCCGAGGACGGCTTAAACTGTCCCACGCACAACTGGAAGAAGCCCTCGTGCTTCGCAGGGAGGCCTGGGGAGGAAGGAGCGCCCGACAGGAACAAGCCTGTTCTCAGGGGTTTGCAAGGCTGTTTGTGTTGCTGTAGCAGTGCTGAAACACTCACCAGGGAGCAGGGAACAGTCAGCTGTGTCTCTGGACTTAATAATATGATTTCGTGTAGGACATCAAACAAGAATGCAGTAACTCAGCAATTCTGCTCTAGGAGTTTAAAGGAAACCAGATGAAGCTATGCAGTTTTTTTTACAATATCCAGATTCTTTCTGCAAGTCACCTGGTTTTATAAGTATTCATTTTTCTCGAGTCCTCTGGGGATCAGAATCTAATAAATGTGCATATTTGTGTGATTTTTAGTTCAGGCTTGGCATGAGAGCTCTGGACGCTCTTCATTCACAGAACAAATGCTGTCTTATGAGCTGAGTGAGATTCACTTATTAAGATTCAGCTTTTAACTCAGCTTGCCAAGATTCTTCCTGGTAGCTACGGCATGCAATAATCTTCACCCTTTTATTCAGTTGCACAGTGGCCACCATGCTTTTAGACATCCTGGCCTCATGACTGCTGCCTTTCGCTTCAGCAGCCTGCAGGTCCTGCCTGGCAGTCCGTGTTTGTCGGCTGGGGAGTGAGCGGCTCCCGAGCGCACGGATAAAGAGGGTTCGGCTCTGCAGGCACCCGGGAGGATGGGTTTGCTACAGATTGCTGCCGCAGTGGCAGGAGGCCTGGCACACACAAGAGTGACTGGCTTCCTAGCAGTGCAGTGCTCAGGCAGGCAATTAAGTCAGGCTTATTGTCAAAGTCAGCATTTTTGACTGGAGGCACTGAAAACCTATCTTATGACTGTGTCTTGCCAGATCCCAGGGTTTTGTTACTAACGTCTGCAATTGCCTTACATTTACTTCTGTAAATGTAATTGCCTCACATTTACTTCTGTGGGTAAGAGATGTCCCCAAGGCGTGAGTATAGGTGGTGTACTGGAGTATAAAGTTGAGCTTGAATTTCCTGCTCCTGCTAGGCTCTTGGGGCTCAAATATGGGTGTTTTTCCTGTGTTCGAGGCAGCTGAGGAATTCAGACAATGTACAGCATGAGGGTCCAGGCTATGGTTGGTGCTCAGTTTAGCGATGGCTGTGGAGCTCAGTTAATTTCTGCATGTTTACTCGATAGATTGGTATAGGATAAGGCCAGAAGTAAACAAATGAGTTTTCATTAATTTGGGTACAATGGGAAGCGGCGTGGGTGACTGTACCTTGGTTAGGACTCTGGACTTAGGGCACTGCTGGTTCTACACAGGCCCTCCAGTTTCAGATGTGCTGAAGCTGTTTTGTCTCCCAGCCATTATCATGAAGCTAAATCTGGAATAACAAATGTCACAGGGACAAACCGACAGCTTGGATTAGGATTGTGCTTAGGGTTAGGGATCTGGAATGAAAAAGCTGATGACCATTGTTTGTAGATGCCAATGGCAATGGGGTCACCTGCTTGGTTGCCAATTGCTTCAGTTCTTGTGTCCCGGGGTTCAAAGACACGGCTAAGTACAGTGCTGGAGTTAGTATCAGGGTTCAGTTTTGTAGGATCTACAGGTCTCGGTGTATGACTGCTTGTATGACTGACTAGGGCAGAATTAGGCACAAAGAAGCAGGAATAATGAGTTTTCATCTGTTTCAAGGCCAGAAGTCAGTAAGATAGGACTATTCTGGGATTAGTATTATAGCTAACATAGAGGCTCACACTGGGAAGTGCTGAAGGACTGACTTTGTTACCGGTTCTTACAGGCTCCCCGTTTGAGAAATGTCTAATTGACTGACTGATGGTTTGTCCTCGAGGCAGCGCCTGTTGCTGAGGAGCCTGCTGGGGTGCAGATGTGGTCCACATCTTCTAAGCACACGTGCCAAACTGTTCTGCACCTTTCCCAGCACTGCTCTCCTCCTCCCAAGGCTGGCACCAGCCCCGCACCCTGCGCAGCATGCAGAGACACCAGGAGGAGCTCGGTGCAGCCACATCTTCCCGTCGCTGTTCCTTCCCCGGTCTGCCCTAACATGGCATTCGGTTGGGCAGCGCTGCCCTGCAGGATCCCTCCCTCGGCTGGTCCTGCCTCTCCGCAGGGGTCGGTCTGTGATGAGGGAGTCCGAAACCCGCGGATCAGCGGCTCCATGCTCTCAAGTCTCCACCTGCTGTGCGCACCGAGATCGCCGTCTCTCTGCCCTCAGTCCTGCTCCGGGCTTCTGAAGCGGTTTTCACAGGACTTTGCTGCGCAAAGCAGCTTGCTCTCGGCTCTCGGCTCAGGAGCCACCGGCAGCGGCCCCCCGGCGCGGCTCTGCCCAGCCGCAGCGGCGCTTCGCCATTTACTTCTTGCCGTGCCCGGAGACTCGGCCCGCTCGGCGCCGGTACCGGGGCTTCTACTGTGCTGAGACAACCCTCCACACCACGGAAAACGCCGCCGTCCCAACGGGCTGCGGGCAGCGCAGCAACCTGCCGCCTCCCACGGGAGCCGTGCGCTCCGGCCACGCCGCCCCGACGGACGCCCAGGCCCCAGCACAGCCCCGGCCTCCGGCGGGAGGAGAACGGGAGGCGGCGGGAGCGCTGCAAATCCGCCCGGGTCACTCGCAGCCGAGCCCCGGACACCCCCTCCCCGCCGGCGCCGCGCCC
>VWZZ01004457.1:220576-285464 GCA_013399095.1 Psophia crepitans | reverse complement strand
TCCGGGCAGCGGGACCTGCGGGCCGGTGCCCGCCGTCGCGGCGCTGAACCGTCCGAGCCGCCCGACCGCGGTGCAGGGCCGGGGGCAGCAGGGGTGGCCGCGGGCTTTCCCTGCGCGGTAACACGGGGAGTGCGGCAGCGCGGCTCGGGCGGAGCGTGTGCAGGCTCCCCGCAGCAAACGGGGAACCGAGCCTGGTGCGGATCCGCGCTTTACAGGGAGACGCGTGGGGGCGCGGATCCTGGCGCACTGAAGAGCAGCAAGAGAGATTCTGAGATGGTTTTTTCCCCCCTAACTGGGACAAGAGCCTGATAACGGTCCCCCGTACACTCTTCTCCCCGAACTCCAGCAAAAAGAAGGCATTGCTTTGCTTTTATTTGCTGGACAGGCCTGGCAAAAAGCCAGTAAGTTAAAACTTGGGCCTTCCCTTTATCAACTCATTACTTCAGAACGTCCACTAAAGCTTTTAAATAGATTTATGTTCCAGACTGTGCTAGCTATGGCCCAGCCCCTCCATGGGTTGCAAGCACATCGGAGGGAGGGAGCAGGCAAGGCAGAGGTGTGTCTTCTGCTCAGCGTTAACAGGATTCCTCTGAACAGACTCCAGACAGATGCTGAATATCTCAGTGAAAGGAAAGTGAGATTATTTTTTTTAAAAAATGCTGCTGTTTTATTTTTTATACAAACTAAAACACCAGAGGTCATTGAATCCTATATTAAATACATAAATTATAAAATAACCATTCATAAAACTTTACATACAATAAGGATTCTCTTCTACACGTTAATACATATAGTACAGGTACATGTCCAGTGTTTATCAAAGGGTCATTCTGCCAAGTCATTTACAATTCTGTTCTGGAATAGACACCAAAAAAAATGGAAACAAACAGTATATATAAAAACACAGAGGTGCTGATGTGAGGGAGGGCAGGGGAAAGAAAAAAACCCTTTGAATCACCAGCAGCTGTGTGGCTGTTTATTGAACCTTGCCCTGGTGAGGAGGAGAGCCTGGCCTACCAGTCCTCATGGGATGCCATGGAACGGAAAGCTTTGGGGGTCAGAGGATGTTTCCCACTGAGATGAGGGCAGGGAGTCGGAAAATGAAGCACATCTACAAAAAAAGTTTACACGGTCCTCCAGGCACATCAACAAGAGCTGTGAGCCAGGCTGATAATACTGCAAGAAGTCCTGTTTCCTTCTGCAAATTGCCTAAATTCATCTCACCTGACTAGGCCTTCATTTGAAGTGCTAAATTGAAAGAATAGTCTTCAAAATCTCCTGAATTGGTCAGTGGAGAAAGAGCAGCAAGTCAGGTTTTGGTCAAGCTGACTTGCATGACATTACATGGCTCATCCACTGCTTTGATGTTATGGATAGCCTGGAGCGCTGGTGCGCCTGCAACAGCCTAGGGTGGATGGATGGGCTGCGTTTGCTGTCCTCAAAGGCTGCAATAAATGGGTCTTTATTTGCTGGTTGGTTTTAGGAGGGGGGATTGGCTGCAGTGACTAATTTTGAGGGAGGATTCTCAATACTTTGCCTCAGTGCATGCCAGGAACAGCAGAAAGCCCTGGATAAATGGCTCCAGGACAGAGAGGGGGGAGACCCCAGAAAAACAGATACAAAACCCAGTTGCTCATGAGATGTCAAACTGAACCACGAGGAGTGTACCAGCTGTGGCAGCTAAACACATCTAGATTCAGTTCCCCGTACCTAGATCGGAAGTATACTTTGATAAGCTATGTTTACTATATACAACAGGGAATAGATATATGTGTATATATATGTACATATATACTATATAGAGACACGTGTATATATATATACACACACACATCAAACTCATTTTGATCTAGCTGACAGCAGAAAGTTTGTATTACTCCTACCAGCAAGTGTGTTTTAGGCATGGCTCACGTTACGCTGCAAGGAGAGTAAAGCAGCTCTTGCCCAGCTCTCTGGGGGGAATACAGCAACCTTTTAACAGTTTGCAGACCAAGATAAGCTGTGGATTGTTTACCACACCACCACCCCGAGCCCCTGGAAATGGAGCACCTTACATCTATGTATATGTAAGAGTTAGGGAGGGGAAATTAGGCGAAAAGAGAAATGCAGTAAGATGTGGATAACACAGCCCAGAGGGCCTAAATGATGAAGCCTGCTACAAGACCAGTCAGGTATATTCTGAAGCTAGATATTTATTTCTGTCTGTGCCATGAACCTTCCATGATTGCCTGAAACAAACATTTCTAATTCTTATTTCTTTAACCAATGCAGAGGTGGAAGGTACTGCACCATCACAGAAAACAGGCGCTACTCCTTCTTCTGCAAGAAGAGCTGAACGTTTTAATTGCCACCCCTAATGCCAGGAGAGCTTCCAGCCTGCATTTACTTGCAGGACAGTGCCGCCAAGGGGTGTGAAATGAACTGCTGCAACAGTGGAGAAGAGTGAGAAGAGCGGATGACCAGAGGAAACCCCCCTTTGTGTAGCTAACAGATGTTGTAAAGCTGCTTAGCGATCTAAAGGTGTCACAGGTGTGGGACAAGACTCCCAAAGGGCCTGACTCCAGAGCTCCAGGACTCAACTGCCAGCAAGCCTGTTTTTAAAAAAATGAACCAAAAAATATACAGCTGGTACAGAATTCAGTAATTCCCTTAACTGAAACAGACTACGTCAATAAAATGTGGTCATCCTCTAATTTAAATTAATTTTAAGGAGCAGGAAAAAAAATCACTTTCTAATAGCTTCTAACCTTTGATGGAAAACTTAATACAATCTCACGGCACACAGGAAACAAGGATGTTAGGAAACTTTGCGGAGAAACAGAGCCCAGCATTGCAATCTAGTTGGGTGAATGGACATTAATGATTAAAAGCCATTCTGGCCAAAAAATACCCTCGATACAGAGGAACTTCATCCCCGCGATGGCAGAGGAATTGCTTTTGACCTGCTGAGTTGCTATGGCAAGTTACTTCACTACTTTGTGCCTCAGTTCGTTCATCTGTGAAAGTAAACAAGCAGATGAAGGACAGACTCTTTGTAAAGCACTTTTAAAGCTTCTGATGGGCAGAGTCTGCATATGATGTTGGTACATGTGAGCCTTGTTTTGAAGGTTTAAGCAATGTACAGGCTGTATTCTGGCCCTTAGTTTTCCATTTTGTAATACAGACATCCATTTCTCCCAGTTAAAATTAAGGCTCTGTTGTGGAAGACACAGCTCAAATAAGGAGCCTTGCCACAGGAACCTTAAGTCTCAGGAGATGTGACTCCGTTTCCAAGGAAATCAGAGCCGCAGAGAAGTGCATGGTCATGCCTAGCTCATACAGTAGTAAGAAAAGGAAAGATGATGCAGCTGGCTCCCAGCAGGCACAGGACAGTCCCCATGTTTGCTGCCAGTGTGATGCTCCTCAGGGTGTGTTTCTTACTGACTAGAGGGGGCATGGACCTGTGACGCCTCAGGGAGACACTAGGACTGGGTTCCAGGCTTTGATTAGGGAGGTAAGGCGTTGAAATGCAGACTACTTCTAGTTATTCTTAACTGTAGAAAAATCTAAACAGACTAGTGATACTTTTTACTTATAATAAGGATGTGTTCACGCAGCTTTTTCCCATTTTTGGTTTGTGTGTCACTGATCAGGAAGCCAGCTAACAAAATCACTTTGACAGGCCAAACCAAAACATTTGTTCCAAGCTGGGATAAAACAATTGGAAGTTGATGCTTTGTGGACCTTACCACATGGACAAGGGGGCTGGCTTTTTTCCCCCTCTGTCCTCCAACACATTTCTTTCTCAGAAGCCACTCTGTAAGTCCAATCCAGTGATCCTCAGTTTATTATTGAAATAGTAAAACCAATTATGGTCATTATTATCTCAATGGCAGTCTTTAAAGTATGAAAAGTATCTGACAATAGACAGGGTGTTCTTCATGGAAGGAGTGTGGAGAGCGATAAGGCTACAACTGTCAGAAATCCTCCTTACACCAGACACCCTCTTCTTCCCTTCCTTTGTCGAGTAGAGCGGTCTCAAGCACAAAACGTGGTGCCCTGTCCTGCCCATCCTGCAATATGCCAGAATGCATTTTTCCTTTCTTCCCCCCACATTGCAGCTGTCATTTGTTCCTGAGGTTAAAACCAAAGAGGGAGAGAAAGAGTCCCTGCAGTGGGAAAGCCAGATAGTTCAGACTGAATGCTTAGTTGTCAGCATCTCTCCGCGGCTCGTGTGTGTTTCTCCTGCTCTGTCCTGTTAACGTTTGATCCGTTCATGGGATGACAGTGTCACATCTAAACAACTGCCCTGCACAGCAGGGATAGATTTTTCTGTTGTAACTTTGGTTCCATGCCCAAGACACACTGACTTGATCAGCTGAAAGTGTTTCCTTCCCTTTAACTTCTTCCTAAGTGATGTAGGTTCACAGTTTATTTTTCTTCCCCTTTTGTAATTTCAACATAGAGAATTTCATTAGATGCAGCATATATCATAGCTTTAGACAGGAACTGTCAAGTAACAAATCTTGAGTGATGGCTTTAAAATACAAGGTGGTTGCAGTCTTGGCTACAAGTTGTTCATTTTTATACTTTTTAAAATAGGTGTAAACAATGTTCTCTTCATCAGGGGGGTGGAAGCATTTGCCTTTATAAGGACTTATCTGTGTGGTCGGGCACTCTAAAAATAAAAAAAAATTAAAATCTGTATCAGATAAGTGGTAAGTTCCTCTGCCTACCTATCGCAGCTGACAGGATGCAGTCTATCAATCAGAAAGTTGAAAAGGTCCGTTCTTACAGTTACTAGCATTAAACCGTTTCTGTTTGTCCACATGAAAGGCATTTGTGAAGATTCTGTCCACTTAACCCAACAAAGTACAGCCACCTGGTCCATAAAACTACCCATGGGCGTCTTCAGATGAATAGTTATACGCCTGTTTGAATAACTCTTGAACTAAAGCTGCCTAAAATTCACCAGTGACAGGAGACATGACAGCAGGTGAGATGCTTGTTTTGGCAGGGCAACCCCAGAACTTTGGCAAATTCAGCAGTGAGGCAATCGTGGACTGCTCCTGTTCCGAGGGAGCCTTCTGTACCTGTGGAAAAGAACTGTGGGTCTCAGGTTTGAAACCAGGGA
The DNA here is from genome assembly GCA_013399095.1 of Psophia crepitans. Lineage (NCBI taxonomy): Eukaryota > Metazoa > Chordata > Aves > Gruiformes > Psophiidae > Psophia > Psophia crepitans. Next base: position 280,351 of record VWZZ01004457.1, on the reverse strand, counting down.
AAAAAGGGCATATTTTGTCTTTGTTCTCTCAGCATTCAACCCTACATGGTAAAATTCACTGACTGCAAAATCCATGCAGACCAGACTTCTTTATGTGATCACTAATAAGCGTATGTGTATATTCACAAGCACAGAAAAAATCCCCCATAAACAGGAATTAGAGAGCTGCTGGTCTGCATACTATATATTGCTGGACATGGTTTCATTCCTCCTTGTCCTTCCTTATCTGAAAAGAACAGCACTGAGTGCTGTGCTTGCTCAGAGAGAGAAAGAAACCAGAAAGGATCATCTGCAATTGCATCATGGTTTGCTCTAAGCTAGTTAAAAGGTTGGTAAAGGAAAAACTGCAGCAAGGCACAAATGAAACCAAATACCCTTCATCATCAAATGGTTGCCTAGGTACACTTCAAGGATGCCTTGTACTTTGGTGGTGGTGTTGTTTTATCAAGTATCTGTTTGAACTCTCTTTTGATAAAGTTAACAAAGTTAACTTACATCCACTGGAACTAAAGCAATTTTGCAAAGATCTCCCCGAAGACACATGTCTCAGTAGTGCTAAGAACTAGAAGTGCTGATGGCACATTCCCCATGCCATGCTCACCCTTGCTGAGTTACTTACTTCACATGTCAAAGTCACCTGGGTAGGCAGGTAGGTTTTAAAGTGAGTGGGAAACACAAATCAATGTTAGTTATTCTGTCTGATTCCATGTACTCCAGACTCAGAAAATACGACCTTGCTAAAATCCCTCTCAATCTTGCCAACACCATTCCCAAATTGCTTCTGTCTCGAGATTTCCCCTTTTCCCCTCAGTTATTGAGGGGGGAAGATCCGTAGAACAAAATGGAGAGGGTGAAGACTGGGATCAGGGAGGGGACAAGCTGCTAACAGCTGCTTACCATTGCCTTGCTTTTGAGGAATTGCTACAAGACTTGATGCTTTGCACTCGTAGAGTGACTTGCCCTGGTAAAACACTACAGATACCATGCTGGCTGTGATGCTGGGCCTGCCACAGCATTCTTCACAGTTCAAGGGAGTTCACAGCAATGCAGATCCTCTGGAAAAACACTGAGTTTGTATATCCCACACAGACCTCGCCCTTAAGATTTTTCCATTTTCATAGTCAACGTCCCACTCTCTGCATCACTATATCTCATCCACTGTCATGGCTACTTCCTCTGCTGTTCAGCTCACAGTAATCCATCTTCTTGTTCCCTACCTGACATTCACAGCCAAATATGCAAAAGCAGGATGTGAAAGTGGCAAAAGATTCATTCATCTGCTGGGTGGTCCTAGGAGTGGCACAACACACCAGCAGGCTCTCCAGGGCTGTAAGCCACATTTCAGCTCTCTCTGACGATTCTTGTCCTCTCTGTGGGTAGTAGAGACAAGCCATTCACCTAGACCCTCGTGCACTCCTGGGGCCAGTCCCTGCAGAGCAACAGTGAATCCAGTGGGTGAAACTTCTCATGTTGGTGCGGTAGTTAGAGCAGCCTTCCTGGGCTCAGTGAAGTGATACCAAAGGGATTTACACCTGCTAAACCTTAGATAACAAGGAGAAAACCAATGGAAGGAGATTGGGCTGGGGCATGGGAAAGTGAAGTCTTGACACGGTCCTGAGGGAACTTTGTCAGACTCCAGCAAGGAAATTGGCCTCCATGCTGCTCTGGTTCCGTTGCAGCTGTGACAGTCCTGCCAGCCCTAGAGGGGGCAGAAAAACGCTTACGTTTCTTTTGGCTGTTAGCCCTACTCAACGAGTGCACCAGCGAAGAGTGCATCAAATTAGCGGAGAGCTTGTGCTAGATGTGACCCAGCAGCCACGTGCAAGTAGAAGAATGACTGCAAATGAGTAATAATAAATCTGCTACAATTTTAGAAGGAATGTAGAGTTCTGACCTTACACACCTCATTAGCTTTTGCAACCAGCCAATACCTGCCCCCAAATTAGGCCAAAAGGGCATAAGTGTTATCAGCAAATGTGGAGGTTTTGTTGTATTTTTTGATGGTCCTGATTCTTCTCCTTTTACCTGCATGGCTCTCCCCTTCTTGCTTCAAGAAGAGGGAAGGAATGCCTCCTCTGCAACGAAGAATTCAGTCTGCCTTTGAATACATTGCAGAGCTAATTGTGAGGCTGTTAAAACAGCAATCTGAAAGTCACCACGGGACCCAGGCACACCGATACATTCTGAAGGGGCTTTTTTTTTCCTAGCATGCAGACACTGCCAGAGCACTTAAGGTATTTTCACAGGCTCCAAGACAAAGAGCTAATCAGCACTGCTGGAATTCCGATGTCAGAATAACAACTGGGGTTTTTTTCTCTTTTAGGAAATGCTAATTTCAAAAGATACTGGTATGTACCTGCAGTTCCTGAAAAGCCAAGTGACTCATCCATGTTATAATTCTCAGTTTGCTTTCCTTTCTCTTCTGCGATGGCATACCAAAACTACGCATACAGCCTCAGGAAGCATAGACTGACATTTTTGTCCTGGGACTAGGAATTTCCTATTCTAAGTTCAATTACAGATAGATTAAATTTTTCATGTGGATCATGTTTTTCTTTTCTAATGAAAAACATCATGTCTATAAACAAAAACTGTTTCTATGCATTTTTGTGAGTCTTTTTGACATTCACATCTACCACTGAGGTGGTGAGTGTTTTTAAGCTTCTGGAAAAAATTCTTTTCAAAACTAAAAACAATTTAAAAAATCAGGAAGACAACATTTCCTGATGAATTCTAATATTATTGAAAATTCTAATTTGTATTTCTCAGGATGCATGCTCTACTGCAAAGACTTCACTGGATGCTCCATCTTAAAAGAGACAGGATTAGGAAAAGCTGTTCAGTAGTTTAATGTCATTAATGCATTTTTAATCAAGGTGACCTAAACTGAGCAAGGAGTATCTTTTGAGGCACATTTTCAAAGAAATAAGAAACATCCCACTTTCTTGTTTTTACTCCACCTTAGCTAACTACCAGCATTGGTAACACAGGATGCGTGAGCTTCTTAACAATTCTGTAGCTGTACAGAGGCAAATACTCAATAGAAAAACAATTCCACACCTATATAGGTGGAAAATACAGCTGCAAACTGCATATACAGAAAATTCTAAACCTCTTATTGCCCCATTTTTCCTCATATGCTTTACAAGGACTTTATCATAGCTGTGATATAGACTAAAAAAAAAAAAAAAGGGACAACAGTATATGCATACAGGAAATAGTTTCGCAGATGTCAGAATTAATTCCTGTAAGGTTTCAAGATGCACCTTAAATCCAAGATTTTTTTATTTTTTTTTGGACTCTCCCTCTAGGTTGGCTACTTGTTCTGGACTCATGATTCTGTGGTACAGCAAAAGACACAGTCATATACAATTATTTGCCACTACTGCGTACTGTGAAAATTTTGGCTTCTTAAAACTAGCCTATACATAATTTTGCTGTTTCAGAAGACTTTCTGATTTTTTTTCCCCCACTATGAATAAGCAAGAAAAGTCAAATTTTCACCATTCATGGCCACTCAGAACATCTCACAGCTGCTGTGCTGTGTCAGGGTTCCCAGAAATTCTGTAGCAGGAACACCAGTGAGTATGCAGTCATAACTTGATCTGTTTAATGTTCACTGGATCAAGGCAGTATGTTTGAAAGAGCAGCAACTCTATAATGATACCAGCCATTATTTACAAGAGCTGTGATCACTGATCTGTCCACACTCTTATGATTCTTTTCTATACTTCATTCTCTATTTAGCCCAACATGCAAGTATATTGCTGCCTCAGCTCAAGAAAACATTCCTTTTGAGGTCCGGCCAGCCAAAGAGGCAGTGGATTCCAGTTGATGTGGCTAATTCTGAGAGCTGTCACTGCATCAGCACAAAACTGCCAAAAAAATCCTAGATCTAGCTGAAATGAAGCAGAAAATATGGGGCTTTTCCTTAGAGGTAAAAGAAAAACCCACCAAACTGGACCCGTGCCACTTGGTTAAAATCAATACCTTGAACTGCACCTGGAAACAAAGGCTGAGCCAGTACAAATGGTGGAAGGGCATGGCAAAACATCTTTCACATATAACTGTATTTTCAGCTTGCCTCACGTGCAGGGCAGAATTTATTCATTGACATAGCTCAAGCCAGGTCCAAAAAATACAGTGAGAAATTCAACAGATTGGGTCTGTCTCCAAATCAGAAAATTTTGATCTGTCATTACATATCCTTGAGTCTTTTAACATAACATTATTGAGGCTATGTTCTACTTCTGCTATCCTGGACCAGAAGAAAGATCCTCCTACCCCAGCATCCTGGTTCTGAAAGTGGCTCGGCACAGAAGGAAAAATGTGAAGGCCATGCACATTAGAGTTTACTGATCTATTTCCCCATCTTCACATTGCTTTTTGAACTCTGAACTTCCAACTGCTAAGCATGTGTGGCAAAGACTTCTTTATATCCTACATCATTAACTATCAATTTTTGTTTACTTTAAACTTATTACATGATAATTGCATGTACTGGAGGAGAAAGTGAATGATAGCAATCTATCCATCCATTCTGTAACAAATTTTCTAGACCTTCCCTGTATCTCCTTTTAACAGTGTCTCACTTTCTGAGCCAGAAAAATCCTTCCATCTCTCTGTCTCCCTGTCTATCAGCAGCCGATCATTCTTCCTTGCGCTTCTTTCTACCTCTCCTACTTCTGGCACTGAGCTCTACCTGTTATAACCTCCTGATGCATGTCATGAGTGCCAGTTCAGAGTTGCATATGGTTGAGATTTATAACTGTTTTCCATCTGCATCACTTTACAAACATCGAGTTTTGCCTGCAATTCTCTTGGCTATTTGATACTGCAAAATTCTTGTTACCTTTTAGTTTTACAACTCTGAATAGCACACTATCGCCAGCAAGCTTTGGCAATACACTTACAACTATGTTGGATGGTGTTGGCCTGACTGTAACTCTCTGTGTCTACTCAGCAGTGCGACAACCCTCCCATGTGAACTGTTACAAGTTGACAACGACTTGCTGAGTTCGCCGACTCCAGACATAGACAAGAGCACACATGGATGTGATCCCCCACTCTGTGCAAGAAGTGCTAGCTTTGAGGAAATAAATAAAATAATCTTACCTTTCCAAGAGGCACGTTGATGTCAAGGCCAAAGAATAAAGGCAAGAGAGAAGAACAAGAATAGAAATAGAAACTGCAGGAGAAAAAGATTGCGTAAAAACTCAAGATCACAACATTGTAAGCATCATGATTATTTTTGCACTCTGCAGGACAATTAGAATAACTATGCATTCAGAAAACACTGTATTTCCCCAGTTACTTCTGTAAGTACCATACCACCTCCTAGGCTCAGAAAACAGATCCTGTTAATTTCAGCGATGAATTACAGTTGGCATCATATTGAAGCCTGAGGTGTAACTGTCATTGTGAACCACAATGGGTTGTCTGAAGTCACAAAACTGGGTATCAAAAATAGCATGGGTAGTATTTTTAAGCACGTTAAAAAACAGTGCCTGCAATCCATACTGGAAATAGCCTGGGAATATATCTATATGCATATATACACATACACACATGCATAATAACAAACCCCAAGTATTAAACATTTAATAATTTTTTGATGTCTCATTTTAATCATGAATACATTGTCATCAGAAATGTGAATTTTTGTGAGTCTAAAGCTCCTTTGAAAATTGACACTAAAAGTCTCCTATTCAAGGTCTCCTTTTGACCATGGCATAAGTTTTGCTTTTTTTTTATTCTCATCACAGATTATCATCTGTTATTTTTCCAAGTTATATATATTAGAAAGACACCGAGTCCTTGTATCACAAAAACATTGGCAGAAAAGTGGAAAGAATTACATGTATCAAGTTCTGCATTATGCCCACTAGTTTCAGGGCATATTTTTAGAAAGGGAGAGAGTGTGTGTGTGTGTATATATATATATAAAATATATAAAGAATGTGCATATATAGTTCTTTGACAGTTCAGTTTAAGAGCAAGATTCTGCTACCGAATTTGTATTGCATAGTCAATTATAAGCTTCAATAGAGAGGACAGCATCAGAACGTGAGTACCCTAGTCCTGCCAGATACGGACAGTCTTCAAATCTTCATTTCAGTCTTTTCTGCTTGCTAGTCTCACCTTGCCTTTAATGAAAGTATTGTCTGTCTATCAACACAGCATTTAACAGCCAAGTAAAGGCTACATCGTTTGGTTCAGTATCATTCACCGTAATAGTGTTTGGCACTTATTTCCTAAAATGAAATGTTGCGAAGGAGACTCTTACGATTAAGGTCACAAAAGAAAGCATAGTAGAACACCACCAACAGGTCCAGCTGATTCAACTAAAGGAAAAGTTCTGTAGCTCAGGGTCATTACTTTCAAAAAAGTTGATCAGCATGCTTCAGCAGTGTAACAGAACCAACCTTTTCCTCCAGATCCTTAATTTGTCTCTTTTGGATGTCAGTTTTATCTTCTAAATCTCGGATCCTCTGGAAATCAGAAAAGAAAGCATCTAGGCTAAATTCTTAGTAAATTTGCTCTGCTGAACAAGTAACTTATATGTTCCAAGTGCCAAAAGCCTAGAAATTAACAAATGCATTTCTTTGGCAGGAATAATCTTGTGTAGTACAACGACTCCATCCACTAACCCTGCCTAACCACAACTTTATCATGTGTACAACTGCTTAAAATATGGTACTGCATGTACGTGACTGTATCCTCAAATGCTGGAAATTAATGTCAACAGTGGATCTGTTTCATTTTATCTATTTTATATTAATCATGCGTTAAATAGATGGAAAGCATAAGATGATTGTTGTACTCTTCAGAATCATATCATGATTCATTAAGATTTCTCAGTTTGATGTGTTGAAAGAGAATTTAAGTGTTATCATTAGATCTGAAATGACAAATGTATACAATTGTTCTGGTTTCAGCTGAGATTATTTTCTTTCTAGTAGCCGGTGTAGTGCTGTGTTCTGGATTTAGTGTGAGAATACTGTTGATAACACACCGATGTTTTTAGTTGATGCTGGGTGGTTGCAGTGTTTACACTACGTCAAGGACTTTTTAACTCCTCACGCCTTGCCAGGTGCACAAGAGGCTGGGAGAGCACAGCCAGGACCGCTGGCCCAGGCTGGCCACAGGAATGTTGCCTGCTATAGAATGTCATGCTCTGGATATAACTGGGGAACTGGCAGGGAGGTTTTTTTCATTCTCCTCTCCATCGCCTTGTGGGAAGGGGTGAGTGGCTGCATAGTGCTCAGTTACTGGCTGGAGCAAAACCACGACAACAATACTATGAAAACATTGGTTTTGTGGTGAGCAGGATATATGCAACTTCTAGACAAGGCGTATTTTTTCAGCACAGCTAGGTGCTTCTAGAAAGATTCTGTAACATGAGTTAAAATTCTGGCCCCTCAGGAAGGGAAATCCCACAGAACAGGTAACAGAACTACTAAGTATGAAAAATGAGGCCTTGAATCTTGGTACCTTTTCTCTATTTAGTGAGGGCGTACGACAGCTGGCCAGCACACAGCAGAGATCCAGAGGGGCAAACCAGGAGACTCCTGGAGGCCCTGGCACCTGGGGAGCAGGTGGCACCCCTGTGACCATCTCCCTAATTGTCTCAGGATGAGACGACTAGCTTACAGCAGCTTTCAAACGCTACCTCTTCCTTTCCTTGCTCTCAGCCTTTCCCACCCCCACCTGCACTGAGGCTGGCTAAGAGTTGTTCAAAGCAGCCAGAACTGCTCTGGCAGAGTTAACCAGGGCTGAAATCATGCCGCTCCTCACGCTGCAAAGGCCTGGTACGAGGAAGTAAGGGCGGACCGGTCTCAAGTCTCCAACTCAGGATCAGGCAGGACTGTGGAAACCAAGTCTTCCTGTGAACCAGAAACCCTAACCACTGGACATATGCTTTCCCTCTTACTCTCATAAACATTTGAGTAAGTTTTGTTTCATTGCGCAGCTGTCGCATTAATCAGTGTGCTGTGACTGTTTGCCATTTTGCTCAGGGACCACACAGCTTGCACAGCAGCGAACACTGGTTTTTGAACCTGAAATGTAGCACTATCTCTCAGCAGTGAAACACAACAAATGCCCGTTTTGTGAGGGACAGAACAGAAGTGTCTGGAAAAAGAGATAGCTCTCCTGTGTAACACAAGCCAGAAACATTCATACAGTTCCTCTTGTGCCCAGTCCAGTACCTAGGGATGACCATTTTATTGCAAAGCTAGATTCACGTGGACAGAATTCTGGATGAAAACTTCCGTTTGGAATTTTAAGACTCAAAATATGCCAAAACAATCCTCCACAAGCTAATATCACGTGTTTATTTACACAGTAAAGACACAAAGCATGAAACAACTCAAAAACCTAGATGCCAGACTCCCTCATAACCAGGAGCTTGCCTAAATATGAGCTTGCCTCATGTTCTTACACAGCAAAGCTGAGAAGATGTGCACGTGCACAGTTCCTTTTTCTTACCTGATGAGCCTGCTGGAGCAGCTCCATCCTCTCCTGAAGAATCTGGCAATCATATTCTCTGCTTTTCCTTAGCATCTGACGTCTTAGCTTTTCTACTGCCGTCCTCAGCTCTTCCTGCTGTTTTTCAGTGAGTAGTTCCCCAAACTTTATCACGGTTTCTTGCTGCAAAGCATTGTACAAGGTGGCTTCAAGCTCCTGGATCCTCTGGTTGATGCAATACCAAAAGCCAGTTAGAGATGAAACATTGTTTAAAACACAGTGGGAACTAGGGGGTTGGTGGCAGATTCAGGCACCTGCATGAGAGGTGGTCCCTGTGCTCAAGTGTGCAAAACTGTGAAAAACAGAACTCATAAAATGGTTTGACAAAAGGATATGAACTTTATTTTTAAAATATCTTAATATTAATTTTCACTGAAATCCCTCACTTGGCTGTTTTACAAGCAGTTAGAGAGATTATTAGGAGTTGGATAGGATATACCTTTTTTTAATGAGCTTCATAATACACTTATATTATATATATTTTTATATATATTTTTTTTAAGAGCTTCAGACTTCTGCCTTTTCACGACATGAAAAAGCTAGGTGTCACGTTGAAGCTGTGCAGATTGCATGGTAGTGCATTAGAAGAACGGGAAAAAAACAAATAAATAAAGTTACTAAGAAAAAAGCAAAAACCTTTCTTCCTAATCCAACAGGAGTCTGTGTCCTGTCACAGTGCTGGCCAATACATGCTGTAGAATTTCCTTTGTACATACCATGTACGCTTGGTCAAGAGCTTGCTTCCTGTAGTCTAATTCTTCCTCCAAATAACCTTTTATTTTGCAAAATTGCTCCTACAGTGAAGGATTGTTTGGACAGAAAAATTAATTAGTTACTCAAAAGACTTTGGGAACTTTTATTAAATCAACTACAGATATCTGACTCAGGCAGGACTAGGAGACTGGTCTTCAACTTACACTCTGCAGAGTTATTAATGTCTGACTCAGCTGTAAAAGAAGGAAGGGAAAACAGCTGTGGATTGCTTTTGTATGATCATACATCTGATCTACACGGAACTAAATCCACCATCTCTTTGGTGACTTCAGTGACATTGCTTGGCATTTTAGTAGTGTCATTTAGGGGTTTCTGTGTGATTTTTCTAAAGATACCTTCTCTGGCACCATGACCAACTCCTTTTGTGCTTTCACTTGTTTTGGAAGAGGTGTGAAAGTGCAATAAACTAAACAGGCATATTCAAAGTCACATGATTTGGGGGAAGCTGCCGTGCTTTAACTTCTTAGCCTACCTTAAGCTGAATTGACTCAAGTACAGACATACCACAAGAACAGAATGTAAGGCACTACAGCTTACAAGGGCAAGAAGTGATAGAACAAGGGGCAATGGCTTTAAACTGAAAGAGGGGAGATTTAGATTAGATATTAGGAAGAAATTCTTTACTGTGAGGGTGCTGAGGCCCTGGCACAGGGTGCCCAGAGAAACTGTGGCTGCCCCTGGATCCCTGGCAGTGTTCAAGGCCAGGTTGGGCACCCTGGGCTGGTGGGGGGTGTCCCTGCCCATGGCAGGGGGGTTGGAACTAGATGATCTTTGAGGTCCCTTCCCACCCAAACCATTCTATGATTCTGTGATTCTATGAATTCTTGTAGCTACGCTTGTCCATCTTGTGGGTTACTTCCATTAACTAGAATAAGAATAGCGTAAGGTACTAAACTTTACTGGTGCTATAGCAACTTCAGTTCAGCTGTGAATGTTTTGCCTTTAGGACAGTATGGGCTTAAAATGTAACAAAACAAAACAGTGTGATAATTTATTAGTTTCCCACATACTGGTATTGAATAAAATGTGATGTAACAGCTGACGCTTAGACTGTGAATCTTATGAGACAGTGAGGTCATTCATGTCTCTGAAAATCACACAGCAACCTTTGAGCCCTCTGTACTTATTAAGAAACAGTCACCCTCATGGAGAAAGAGAGTTGTCAAACTTGTGCTGTTTCTGTGTTATTCAGCTGTGGCATGTTAACCAGACTAGTACCAATTTTATGCATTCACTGATAATCAGAGAAAGCCTGCGTACTTAATTTACCAAAAAGCCTTTTTAGTTATTTTTCGGCACACCAAGAAAATGTGACACACTCAGTGTCTCGCCCCCAAAATGTGTATTAAGGAAAGTTTGCTTACCATATCACTTTCCAGTTCCATCATCTTCTGATGCAGAGCAGCTTCAGCTCCCTCAATCTGCTGGATCCACTGGAAAGAAGACAATGAAAGCTGTAACCTGCTGTGTTTTCTAGGCACATGCACAGTGGCAAGTGGGATATCTACAGAACCTTGTTAATCTATTTTTAGTAACCTATTGCTAGTTCTGGGCCCATCTTGAGGCTATTCTGTAACAGAGGCAATGGCAATGTCTGTGGATAGCATCTGACAGAGAAGTAGCGAGAGGACCACCATTATCAAATCCCTGAAAGATTGAAAAGCACACTTCCTTGGATGGACAGAAAATCCATTTTATCCCATGGATGAGGGCCCACGATGTGGCTCTAGCATCTCAAAAAGAGCTTAGCTGGGTAGATGGCAGTTCTCTTTGCAGAGAAGGAATGGAGCAGAATCCTTGGAAGCCATCATGTTGACAAAATTGTGTGCTGTATTTGAGCCATAGAAGGCCATTTTAACCAACCCTCACTTACTTTTTAATTTCCAAAACAAGGAACTTGGACATATACTTTCAGTGGAAATTTTGCATATACATCACTTCAGAAGCTTTGGAAATCTTAGGACTAGAAATCCCATGCTATAACTATGGCTTAAATGTCTGATGGTTTCTCATTCAGTTTACAATTGCAAATTTCATTTCACATTCTTTTTGTATTTGCAGTTGTTTTGACTTCAGAGCTTAGGCCATCTGAATCTGGTATTTTTGCTGCTTTAGTGAAGCATTTGCGACTGTGCTGGCACAGTTTACTTCATCTGGGGAACCACTTTGTACACTAGAAAGTTTGACAATATTGACAACAACAGAGCAGAAAATTTCCAGTGTTAGTAAGGCCTTAGATGACACATGAGAAAAGCAAGCACATGATTTACCTTTTCTGCCAAGGACAATACCGTGGAAGCCTGAATTATGGCCACTTGTTCTTCATTTCTTAAATTCTGTGAAGAGAAAATTGGCAGCAGTTTTCTGCATGAATAAACATAATCCAGGCTACAGACTAGGTCTGCAGTTTTCAGGGGATCCCTGCAGTACTGGGTATCCTATTCCCATCAAAGCATTCGGAGTCTGTTAATGTATTATAAAGAACACCGCTTTTGCCTTTCTGCATGATATGGACTAAGTATATGTTTTCATTCCATTGTATCCTCTAAGAAATGTAAACTAAAACGAGACCCATTTGTCTGTCTTCATGCTAGTTTTACAAAGCTGAATTTCCATTAAAGCTTTTGTAAAAACAATGCTGATTTACACCATCACGTGAATAGTCAGTTATGATCCTTCATTTTTATTTCTTGTACACTTTCTTAAAACATACCTGATGTTGGCCAGAGATACAGGATGATCAGTTTCATGTGGATGACTAAAGTGGGCAGCAATGCCCACTTAGAAAGCCACTGGAGATTTGATAATTTTTTACTCTTTATGAGACTGTTTGCAGAGGAATCCTAGTCCTGATGAAGAGGTGGTTGGCTCAGACTGCCGAACCCATTCACATGCTTTCCTAAACGACTGCAGTGCAGTCAGACCCAGTTCCAAATATCGGTGGCCTTTGGACATTCTTCTCTCTTTGCTAAACCAGATGTTAAAGCTGCTTCTTCATTACTAGTTCTCTGACTATTGAAATCTCACAAATCCTTAACTTACGGAAAGAAACACCCCTTAAATGAATTGTTCTGATATTACATAATTTAACAAGTACCTTTGAAAATAGTTGTGATAATTATAGATTTCACTTACTCTGCTGTACAAAATGCAGCTTGTAAAGGGGAAACATCTCCCACTTTAACTTACCCCATTATCACCTAGGATGTCTAACTGCTTTATGAGGTCTGGGATGCTGACATCCTGCAAAGAGAGTATAGGGTAATGGCATGGCATGCACATTTTCTCACAGCTGCAACATTCATCCCTCCTACGAACCACAGTGAAATCAACCATTTTGTTTCATCCCATGGAGATGCACCACACACTGATTTCAGTTGCCGTTGAGCGAGGTTTTATCGTTATGGTGAAAATTACGAGTCCAGTTCAATTGTGTCAGTCATCACACACTCTTACATTAGACTGAGTTTAAATGCGTAAGGTTTAGTGGAGTTGTTAGCAGAGATTAATGTAATGGGTTATACGGGCAGCATCCACCACTCCTGTAGTTAGAAGTGTTGCCTTACAAAGCTGACCTACCTTAACCCCTTCCTTCATGCAGTAGATCTGTAGAGCACTCACACCATCTGAGAATGGGTGAATCTGGAGATTAAATGGTGGCGACCGTCTCTCTCTTTCCTGAAAATAAATTGAAAAGACGACAGGGAACATATTAGAATGAAGGAGAGGCAAACAGAACTCATTAAATGCCACAGTTAATGTTTATATCATGCTTCGCAAAGCCAAGCTCTTCATTTTACAAGTCAAAGAAAGAAACGTTTATGCCTAGTTCGAGAACCAGTGTGACAAGTGGTATAGGATCCTAAATCTGAGCTAATTATTTTACAGGAGGTTATTTATTTGAAGAATTATGTCAGTTTGCAAACTGTCTACAGAAAGGCTGTCTATCTGGCTAAGACTTAAGCGTCAATATATGAATATATGAATACATGAAGTGTTCATATATTGTAAATATTCTCTTTAGAAACAGTATTTGACTTAAGACTACTAGGATAGTCAGATTACACATTTGTTCATCCTGGTATGTTGTTGATCAGCTTGGCTGTTTATACACCTTCATTACATAGAGTCTACAAATATTTGTCCACTTTTAAAGGACTAAAGACAAAAATAAAAATTTGAAGATGTTATTTCTTATCCCTTTCAGGTATTCACGCAAGCACAGAACTGAAGATCAGATTTCACTTTCAAATACATTTTTGGTTTCTGAACATATAATTCACTTGATCAGTCCAGTTCCATGTCATTTGGAAACACAGCTGTTAGGTAAAACTGGGGGAAAGTTCTATAGATAAGGGACAAATCTGTCACAGCACTGATTCATGACAGTCAGGAAAGGCTCTGTGTTACCCACAAGCTCTGAACATCAAGTATATCAGGCCTTGGACAGCAACTGAGAAATAAACCAGCTTATACTTGGAGAAAAGGCCAGGTGGAAGTTTTTGTCAGTTAGTGCTTGTAACAAGAATCTGTAACTAGGGGCAGTCAGGGAAGAGGGAGATCAAGGTCTGACACAGTCCTCTGGCTGCCTGCAGAGGCTTCTGGAGCTCCTCCATCAATCTCCAGTGTTGCCTGAGGGACCGTTCTTACCTAACACAAGTCATGAGGAGAGCTGCTCAACAGGGAATGCCTCCAGTGCCTGCAAAAGTGACAGTGCTTGAAAGTGGGCAGATAGGCTGTCGCTATTCATTGTGCCAGGACCTACAGCCTCCAGGCCACGCACTGTATGCACACAGGCAGGCACCATTGGCTTTTCACACGTCATCACTGTCAAGAATCTGTAGGAGCAAGATCACATTCACCTGTATAAAATCTCTCATCCCCACCAGCAGCAGGAAACTGAGGTACAGAGATTAAATCTAAATGTGCCTCAGTAATCAATAGCACAGAAGCTGTTGCAAACCCTGGTCCAGGGCACCTGTGTTCCTTGGGCCCCCTGGCTCTGTACCCTAGCTGTCCTCAGGTGCTCACACAGGGCGGCAGCACCAGCACCACCAGCCCTGAGCCCAGCCCAGCCCACACCAGTGGCCCCGGGGACCCACAGATGTCCCTCAGCAGAGCTGGAGCACCCTGTAGGCTTTTGCAAGCCTGGCTTCAGATCCCTCCACTGCAGGAGCTGACATGCACGTTTCTCCTCCACAACATTGAGTGCTCTAACCGCCCAGTACAGATTGGTTGGGTTGGATAGTCCCCCTCTCCTCTCACAGCCAAGTTCCCACAGAGAAAAGAATTCAAGATTTGCTGGGTCAGAGGGGACAAGGTACAACCCTTTTACTGCCATAGGTATGGTGCTGGAAGACAGCAGCCCTGGGTCTGATACTTTCTCTTACAACTGCTAATGCAATTTCATCGATCATTGCTGAATTAAACTTCAAACAGTTCCATTCTTTCAAGCACAGGGCTAGAGAGGTGCATGTCTCCTCACAGCAGCACTCTCAATGAAACAAGCTTGTCTCATCACCCTTGCCGAAAGAGGGAAAAGAACAAAGCCACGATAGTTTATAGACCAGCAGTGAAATTTTCACAGGAGGAAACAGGACTTTGAACACCCTGAAGAGGGAACTGTACCTGTGTCTCTGACTTCTTAGAGGAACACTCTACTCTTCAGTTATTAGAGATAAAAGTACGCTCTACATTTCTTTCTCCTCCAAGACCTGCTCAGGTTCATGGGAAAAAAACAAAAAATAATACAAAAAGAACCCAACCCAAAAAAAACCCTGGCTGCCTACTCTTGGGAGAAATCTTAGCTGTGAACCAGGATGCAGCCCTGAGCAAAGTACATGAGGATGAGGTTTAAGCCTCACTTTATTGGTTAATTTAAATGTAATTAATTTCTGTTGATTTTAGTTGCCTCCAGGCCAGCAATAAGAACAAAGCATGTTGACAACAGACTACTCCAAAGTACTAGAAAAAACATATCCACCGATGTGGTAACTAAGAGCTACAGTGACATTAATCAGCTAATCTTATCTGCGCTCACTGAGCACCTAGCTCAGAGATAGGTGAACCAGGAAAGTATGGAGCTTGCTATTTCCAGGATATTAGAGCTGACATCTTCAACTCACAATTGAAAAGGCTGGACCTGATTTGTTACTCTGTTATATCACTACAATGCTGGTGTAAACACTTGATTAAAGTTGGTTTCCAGTGCAAATGCACCAGTTTAATTTGCTACCATAGAATCATCGAATCATCACGGTTGGAAGAGACCTCAAGGATCATCTAGTCCAGCCATCCCCCCACCACCTATTACCCACTAAACCATGTCCCTAAGTACCACATCTAACCTAAACACCCGCAGGGATGGTGACTCCACCACCTCCCTGGGCAACCTGTTCCAATGCCCAACCACCCTTTCAGAGAAGAAATTTCTCCTCATCTCCAACCTGAACCTCCCCTGGCGCAACTTGCAGCCGTTCCCCCTTGTCCTGTCACTAGTTACCTGTGAGAAGAGGCCGACCCCCATCTCACCACAACTCCCTTTCAGGTAGTTGCAGAGGGCAATAAGGTCTCCCCTGAGCCTCCTCTTCTCCAGACTAAACAGTCCCAGTTCCCTCAGCCGCTCCTTATCAGACTTGTGCTCCAGCCCCTTCACCAGTTTCGTTGGACGCGATCCAGGGCCTCGATGTCTTTCTTGTGGTGAGGGGCCCAAAAGTGGACACAGGTGCGGCCTCACCAGGGCTGAGTACAGGGGGATGATCACCTCCCTGCTCCTGCTAGCTACACTATTCTTGATACCAGCTCTAACGTAACGAGCTCATCCATCACCTCCAGCTCAAGGTTGCGGAACTCCAGCAGCTCATTCTGGTCTCTGGCATCCTGCAGCTCCTGTTGCAAACGGTTGTTTTCTGCTTCCAGTTTCTCTATCTAACAGAAATATGCAAATTCAGGATCTGTGTGACCGTTACAAGAAACATTCAATATTTGGTGAGTAGTAGATGAGGTAGCATAGGCAGTGTAAAATCCAAACTCTAGAGATGATTCATTGCTTGCTGGTTTACCTCAATGTGTCTTTAGTTTACAGGTGAACAGCTCATCAACTTCCTAAACATCATAAAATGCTCAGGCTGGAGGTTTTCCTAAAAGAATCCAATCCTAGTGAAGATCAGTGGGGAAGTTAACACTACAGAGGTGTCAGGTTAGCTATTAGATTAGGCTGGATTAGCTATTAAACACACTGCTTTCATGGTAAAGCACTGGAATAGATTGTCTGGGGAGGGATGTGGAGACAGCTTTGTTGGAGGAGTCTGGGAACAGGTTGGACAGATGTCTGTCAGGACTCACACAGAAACAGCTACATCTGCCTTGGAGAAAAGCTTGGGCTAGATCAGAGTTGCCCAGCGTGTAGTACATGAGGCACACATGGCAGGCAGAGACAGCTGTCTTTGTGGAGGCAGTTGCCTGAGCAGCCATCCCACACCATGCAAGCACTCGTGTGAACTACACGGCAAGCATCTTCACACGAGTAGTTCTGACAATTAGCAGATAGACTTAAATAACACCCATTGGCCAACTGTCTACAGCTTGCTTGTTGTGGACAACTCCACCACTAGCTTCTCAGCCTGCTCTCTTCTGCAAGTCTCCAGACAGTGCCAGGACATGTACTTGCAGTACAACTGTTTGAGTAGGGCCCTAACAAGGGAGCATGGTAAGACTGAAGGCCAGTGAGCCCCCATGGGTCAGTTTGTCTGGATGGGGAAGGATGGCATAGGGCTGGAGACTTGTAAGTGTGTTTATGGAAGGGAAGAAACACAGGCTAAGAAACCTCATCTGGTGAGGTTAAAGATGGCAGAAGACCTGGTACTGGGAGTTCTGGCCTCTTGCTGATGGCAGTCATATGTATGGCCACTGCTGTTACTGTTGGTGATATGCAAGCAATGTTGAGGTCCTTTGTATTGTTATTAACATTAAAAACATAAACATACAAACATACATGTCTATATACACACACACACAACAGGTGATATTCCTAAATGTACCAGGGGACTGAGCAGTACAAGTTCCACTGGACCTAAGGATGACTTTAAGACCTTCAAAACAAACAGAATGCACAGGGACTAGGAGTGTGAAAGGGTCCTTGTCTTAGAGGGTGACTGCATTTCTACTGCAGTTTCACACTCAGAAGCTAAGCTCAAAACATCCTACCAGCTCAGCAGCAGACTCTTTGGTGCAATGCTACTGGAACAGAAAGGTCTGCAACTCGGAGCCAGAACAATGAGTAGAGCTTCCAGCTCTCAGGCTGGAGCTTACCAGAAAAGCTAGCGCATCAGCAACTGCCAGCAACAACAGAGCTGGAGAGGGCTTGTCTTTCCATATGTTATCCTGTCCATACTAATCTATGCTTTTCTATCCTTATACTACACCTATAAGTACCAGGTTGCACATCCAAAAAAGTGTATTGTAGGATCCAGATTATCCTCCAGAGTAAGCACGCAAAACCTGGGAACATACCTTGTCTAAAAGCTCTTGGTTCCTCTTAATGAAAAGCTGTTTGTCTTCCACCCAGTGTGAGTCCTGTTGGATGAAGCAGTACTATTACAGAATTACAAAATTCCACGAGGTTGGACACACATATTGAAAATCGGATGCACAATATTCAGGCTTTAAAATCCTACAGGAATAAGCTGTCATTTACAGACCAACGACTAGCTAGAACGAGCTAGATCTGCCTGTTCACTGAACATTACATCTCACGGAAGCGTATACTAAAATTGTGCTAGGTATTTTGAAAGCAGAGCAGCTAAGATCCAGAAAACACACAAGAGGTGCTTACCTGCCCTTTCTGTGCCAAAGTTTTCTCCAGATCTTCTATTTTGGCTTTATATCTCTGGACTTCAGCTTGGAGCTGCTCCTGAGCCTGTTAAGTCAGGCACGGCATTAAACAGTAACAAAACCCACAATGTGACTGGTATTAAAATGAAACCAAACAAGGCACAGTCTGGGTTTATGCTTTTAGAATCATAGAATCACTAAGGTTGGAAAGGACCTCTGAGATCATCAAGTCAAACCGAGTTGCCTCCACTGAGCAAGTAATCGTTACAAAGCTTCTGGCTCAGCGATGTTTTATGCCACTCCTCAGACTGGCATACAGATGAGGAGGAGATGGAGTGGCAGATGCGCCCCTTCTCCCCACCCAAGCCAATTATTACCATGTCTTGCATTAGACTGTCTGGGGTCCCTTCCAGCCTCAATAATTCTGTGATTTTATTAGAGAGAGAACATTTTTAGCCTTGGAAGGTTTACCGTATGTAGTCTGCATGACATTCAAATTTGAATGTGGTTTGCATTTCTCTATTGGAAACATTCAGGTGAATATTCCTAAAGTTGGTGCAATGTGTGTCTTTGAAAACCCACAGGTCTCCATTTACCTTTAAAATCCAATCCCTTCAGACCCAGGCAAAAGACAAGAAAACCTTTGGGATTCTGTGCCAAGTTGCAGTTACCTGCTTTAGGCATGTCTGCCTAACTGCAGCGGTTTCACATTCAGGTGGAAGACAGCCCTTTGTAAACTGAGCTATGTGTCCATTCTTAATCGTCATTCTCTTTAAATGTATTCAGCAAATGGGTGAAACAAACAACTCTCAGTTGTATGGAAGTTGTATGTAACTCCATTCCATTGTAAATCACGTCAAAGGGCTTGTATGTCCTGACAGCAATGAAACGCTTTTACTCTCAAACAAATACTGACCTTGGCTTCTCTTTCAGCATCTATGATGCCTCCTGTCTGCTCCTGCAGTAGTGCATATGCTCTCTGCAGGGCTTGGTACTCCTTTGTCAGCTGTCGAAACCGCAGCTCTGATTCTTCTGCTGCTAAACCCTGAAGGATAAGAGAGGACATGTCTAAGCACCAGGCAGTAGTGCACTGCCAAAGCAAAGAATGCAAGTGTGATCTGTCAAGCACAATAGTTGATTCACGGATCTTGATTTAAGTAGCTTTTTTGGTGAGGTTGCTGTGATATGAAGTAATAAGAATGTGGAATTTATACAGCGTTTATATGTCTTTAAGCTAAAAGACATATGACAGGTTTATTTTTTTCAAGGGGGAGAGGAAAAAAAAAATTATCTCAGATTAAAATGAAGTCATAGCTGTAGACTCTATGGACTAGATCTTGAAAGAACCTCTCAGCATTTCAGTATATCAGTAACCAAAATTGAGGCCAAGCTTAATAAAGAACTTATCATTCAATATGCATGATAAAAACCTAAGTGTTTTTGAGACCCTGGCCACTTGTTTTAGAAGTCAGTGTCACTTGAAAACTTGTCCTTGCCCACAGAACAACTCAAATTGTACCTCATCCAGATCATCATCTGGGGTTGCTGGTGTTCTGTCTGTTCTATATGAGGCCACAGAGGATGTTTCAGAGTCCATGGAATCATCATCGTACCCAAAAACTGTATCCACCACATGTCTCTAAAGAAGGGAAAACATGATTTCTGAATCTCTTTGGAAACAGGTAGCACAAGTTTCTGATGGGGGAAAGGTTAGTTCAAAATCACATTGCTAGTTACTTAAAAAAGGCAAGATATGAAATTGCTACCCCTGCAGCTGATCTCCGAACAAACCCAAAAGGAATCATACTGAAAATTAGGTCTTGTACTGTGGAGAATGAGTTTGCTGATTAATTTTTCTGAGCTGAGGATGTCTCAGTCTGAAACTTGGAAAAAATAATGGGAGCAGCAACATGCTAAAGGAAAAGTCTCTGCCCTTGCAGGAAGGCAGGAGAATTGTTTGTTAACCCCAAAGCTGATCAGAAGACATCTATCAGCATGCAGACTGGTGTGCAACAATAACACCATAAAGAGCTGGAAATGTGTGCAGAATAGGGGATCCTTCCTCTCTCACTGACAGTGCTGATATTTTTAATATCTCAGTGCTTCTCTCACTGATACTGCTGTGGGAGTGAGTGAAAGCTATGCTAATACAAAACTAGCATGAAGGAACTTTTACCTCACACATCTTTACATTACTACAGTAACTGCTATGTGTTGTAGGAGATTGCTCACACTACACAATTTGGTTGTATGCCTGACACCTCACTATCTCCAATCTCAGTAACTGGATTAAATCAAATGAAAACTGAGAGTCATGTCCTGTGAAGGCATAGATGCTTGATCTTGCCATCCTGGCTTCTTCAGAGTACAGATCTGAGTATGAAAGATGCCAATAACCTTTTGTGTATATGATCTTTTTTTGTTTATTATTTTTCCAAGCGAAGACAATAGCCATATTCTCTGGCTTAGAAATAAAGTCGACTGATGAAAATACTTTTTAGTCCCAGTTACATCCGCTGTGTATTGCTTCAAAACCATACAGAAACCATGTGACAACACATCTAGGATTTACTGGTCTGAAATTCTCTGTGCGTAGGATAGCGTTGCCTTATTTTCACAGAACACGGCTGACATTCTAAGGGATGTTCTTGGAGGACAAAGAGCAACCAAGCTCTGTTTCCTACACAGTATTTCTGCTTTATGGAGGTGGGACGTGTTTGTTGCTGAAAAAGGAGCTATTTGAACCACTACTGACTACTCAGTTCTAGAATTGTTGTAAATTATACTAGTTTTGGTCTTGACCCAATTCAGGGTGATACAATGGGTAGCCAAAGGCCTGTGGAACTGAGCAGAAGAGAATGACACTCCATTTCTCAAGGCAGAAACTTCCACTTGAGGAATAAAGATGCACAAAGACTTTGGTTTAGCCCATATGTGCTGTGAAAAATAGATAGCAGAAGATAGATGGGAAGGTCTACGGAAATGCAAATATATCTCAGCATAATAGACCTTGAGACCAATATTTATAGAAATGAGATGGGAGGGCGATTACTATTTTGAGGCAGGGAAGCCCCATTCTGCTGAAAGTAAAACAGCTATGCGCACTTAAATGCATTTCAGAGTGGATTTAAAAGTTCTCCTAAAGTAACTAAGGTGTTGATAAACCCAATCACTAAAGCAGATTGTTATAATCCACCAAGCTCTCTTTAATCAGATTGCTGAAGTGTGTTTTCTTATAGAGCCTACTAGTATTTTTATAAGCTAAAACCAATTTTTCCTCTTACCTTAATTGGCTTTGAGCTCCTTTTATGCTTTCTGCGACGAATGAGTTTCTCCCTGTCCTGGAAAATAAGATTGAAAAGTTACTCCCTCTTCTCTTGTTTGCAGCTGTAGAAGGCCAAATCTACAGAGGAAATAAATCATTTGGCTTCCAACAACTCTCGTGCACACGTTCAGACAGGAATGTGATTCCATGTGGGAGGATTCATATCCAAATTTGTATGTGCGTCAGCTGAAAACCACTTGAAGAAGGGAAAAGGATATCTGAAAAAAACCCTTGTTGTTTGACAACCTGTCAAGGCAACTGCACGACAGGCACTGATGGATTTCTTGTTAAAATCACTGGGAGACCTATTGTAGGGGACTGGTCTAGGTTTTGTATGAGAGGCTGTCTGCCTTCCCTGCAGAGGAGATGCTGCCTCAGTCTCAAAGTCGTTAAATGATGGTAGTGTTGGTCTCATCACTCCCAGCAATAATGTCTTAGAAGCGGCAACAGCCTGTTTTGGAGTCCCTTTCTCCTTTCCCTCAATATCATAATGCAAAGTCAGCTGAAAAAGGGATTATTGGTATTAAATGACAGAAGAACTAGTAAACCACTGTCTAGCAGCACACATTTTTCCAGCACATGATATTGCACTGTGTGCCTGTCTTGTTAGGGAAACTTTTTAATGGTAGCTTAGTTATAACGGTAAAACAGCTTGGCACAGCCCTGCCTTGGGAACATGTAGGTATCTTCCCAAGCTCCACCGTTCTTAGTCTGCATTCATTTCTAGAGCTCAAATCACACACAAAAGTTTTACTTTCGAGTTGCAGGGGCTGATGCCCCACTAAAAATTCAGTTAAATTACACCCATGCACACCTACATCTAAGAATTGTAGGTGTTGAAAGTAAGATATGGTATTACCCTTCAGACCTCTAGTTATAGGAAGAAATACTATCAGTGGTGAACTGTACACAGGAATCAATCCTAATTTCATGGTGCTCTGGACATACCCTTGTTAACTCATCAATTATGTTCTGTTGTTCTATGACCTGAAGCTTTAAGAATTCAGTTTCTTGTTCCTCATTAGCCTGATCCAGGTCATTGAGAGATCTTAATTTCTTTAGAGGAGGATGTGATGTAATTTTTTCTCTCTGTGTCAAGAAGAAACAACAGATAAAATCCAGCATTGAAAAGAAAAAAGACCACCTTTCAGTTAGAAATTAGACATTATCTTTCATTCAAGCTGTACAGTCCCTTAAATATGCTTCAGCTACACCATTTTTATAACTTTATTAATATCCATCAGCACGTCTTAACAATGAAGCAGCACAGCAAGGCTGAGTTCTTCAACCAAAATAACAAGGCTTTATCTATTTACTTATTGTGTGGCAACACAGCCTCCACAGCAGCCCTTAAAGGTCGTACACCATAACTCTTCCTTTGCTATGCTCAAGATGCCCAACATGTGGCAAACATAGTTGAACTCTCAACCTGTCCAGTGGGTATGCAAACAGTATCTATGCCCATGACCCCATGCCCTTACTGATATCCACTACATGACCACACACTGTGAGGAAATGGTCATGCTTTAGTCATATGAAAGACATGCATCTAGTCAGAAGACGAGGAAAGGCAAAAAAATGTGGTACCATATCTGTTTTAACTAGAAGTCCACATCCTGCCTGCTCCTGAGCGCATGTGGGAGAAGAGATGGCTACAGCCCAAGAGAATTACTCTAGTCACCCACAGCTTGCTAACTTCCATAATTTGGGCATCTATAGTGTAAAGATGTCAGGGAAGCTAAGTTAGAACACATGCGCTGTGTGCGGATATATGCACCAGTGGTGCTGCCCACTGATGTCTAATGCATATAGATTCCCAAATCCCTTCTCTTTACTGTGGGAGAGCCCAAGGGGCTGTAATCTGTACTACCACAGCTATGGAAAAATTCTGACTCGTGACACCTGCAGTAAGTTTATCTGTCTTCTGGGCATGGGTGAATTGCAGGGTCCGAAAGTGGATTAACCTCGTAACACTAAAGCCTTTTTTCTGTAAGACAAGAAAGTGAATCCGATTGTCTCTTCCTAATCAGCAGGAAAGCTGCATCCATTGCAGAACAGTCAGCCTGCTCAAGATGAGGACAGTGGCTACTGCAAACCAGAGACAAGACACACAAACACACTTAGCAGGGGAAGACTTCTCAGAGTGCCAGCTTACATCTGGCAATCCAGGACTTCCACCTCTTTTTTTTATTAATGCCACAGCAACATCAGTGGATGTGTAGGGACTGGATTCTGAATGATATTCAGGGCAATTCTGTTTGAAGGATATACAGACATAACTGATTTGACCCTGCTTCATATAGTCCTGATATGTGAAATTCTCAACCCCAGCCAAATTTATACCACCACCATTCTCCCCCTCCCATACCCATCTACCACGCATACATTTTACAGAAAGCGTGCATGTGCTCAGTGGCAGAGCAGAACTTTGCTTTGCCATCATCAGCTCTAACACAAATGTATACATTCAAAAATGAACATCATGCTGGCTGAAAACATTGCTCTTAACAGCTTGCTTTTTGAGATCCAGATGCAAAATAGAACAAGTGGGATATAACTCAATGATACAGCTTTTTTTTCTTCTTTCTTTTTTTTAGAACAATTGAAACTAAATATTCTAAATTTTGGGATAGTATTAAAGACTGTGATTATGCATTCACTTCAATATATTGCACATATATGCATATTATACAATGTCATGGTAAGTAAGTCTATTATATACAGACCTAAGCATGGCTGTATCTTATCAGTATATTATACGCTATATACATTTTCTCTATGTATATACATGCATACACTATGCAGATGTGGCCATCACAACAGACATAGATCATATAGTAATCCTCATTTTGCTGTTCAGTACCAACCATTTCTATATTTTCTTTAGTGACTGCTTTGAATTTATCTTCCATGCGCTGCAAAGACTGCATAAGTTCATCATTTCTCTTCGTGAGGCACTTGTTCTTTTCCAGAAGAGGTTTACATTGTTTCTCAGCTTCTCGGACACGCTTCAACTAGATTGATAATAGCAATTAATAATTGCAAATAATCCAAATAAAAGATATCTTTTCTCCCCTCCTGTGTTAGAAGTGGTTTTATTACTTCCTTGTTGGACTACTGTCCCAGTAAAATGCCAAAGTGATCTAATGGAACTGGTGCTTACAGCTTCCGTTGCTTATTTTACCTGTAAATCTCAAAGCATAATTCTGCATATCTGTTTCCAAAAGTTGGCTTTATCTATGGGAAAATTCAGACACAGAGATGAAGCAACTCAATGCACAGTCAGGCAACTGCAAAGCTGCTACAAAATTCTGAAATTACCTGTGCTCTATCTGCAAGAAACCCACTGATTTTCTCATTGAAAGTCAGATTTGCATAGGCACCTAACTCAGTCTAGATCACAGCAGTAACAACATAGTTGTAGGCCTGTTTTTTAATGCTGCACAGTGTAATACTTGTGCACACACACAATGAATGTTGTTTATCAACAAATCCCATAAGATAGGGATAGGAAGGTATCCTGGGGCATGCTTGGAAGTTCCAGTATTGGTGCAACTAGTTTTAACTAAGATCTCTTCCTCTGAAATATTAGTTCCATCCAGTAATACTGAGTGTTTTACAAGTATGATGTTTTGTTCTAAGGGAGGACAAGGAAGATGGCACGTGGCTGTGGAAAGACATTATCTTTGTGCCCAGATGATCTACCTAACAACAGGTACTGTCCCAGTTCTGCAGTACTGTTCATCAGTGGGAGGTTTCTGCCCCTTGCAGTTCTGCTGAGGAAAGGACTGCAAGAGTTTTATATTAAGGGCAGTTAACTACATTTGATTACATGATCACATCATCTTAACTAGACTATTTAAACTAACCCAGTGAATTTGTCTGAAGCACGTTAGCAAGTACCTGAAGATCCCTTCTGCTAACAGAAAAGGGGGGAGCAGCCAGGAAGTGGTTACATTTTTGATCAGCACAGTTGTGGGAGAAACAACCATCTATCCTACCGTAAGAATGAAGTTAGTTGTTGCTAATCTGAATGTATCTTAAAGTGTACGGTATTTCCAGCAGTACTCCTGGTCAGAACATGTTCATTGCAGTCACATTGTGCAAGATAGAGCTTAGAAGCCTTTTAAAATTATTTTTTCTTTGTGGTTGCATATTTAATGACACGCAACAGCTAGTCAAGCTGACTCAGCAGACTCCAAGCTATTCAGTATCACAGAAATTTGGGGTTTGAGAGCTTTACATAACTGAAGAGAGACACATGAAGATATTTGTTAATTTGCAATTTTGATAAGATTATTTTGCAAATATTACATTAAGAACATTGAGGAGATCCAAGTCAGCTAAAGGGATATGGAAAGAGTACATCAGGACTTCTAGTTCAGGAATTAAAAAAATAGTAAGTTAAAAAAAAAATCAAGAGTTTAAGATCACCACCCTCATCCTTAATCACAGAGATAGAAATATGGAGAGGTTAAAAAGCCAAGTTGCTGACTTCAACACACAAGTATCACCATCTAGGAGTAAATTAGATAAAGCGATCAATTCACCATTGTCCATTCTCCCTGAATCAGATCCTTAACCATTCTCAATCTGGCCAAATACTGGACTACAGACAATATTTCACTTGCAAGGTACGTCTTACCATACATTGTTGTATGCTGAAAAGGTCAAGGAGGGAACAAGAGGCAACGGGTGCAAACTGGAGCATAGGAGGTTCCGTGTTAATATAAGGAAAAACTTTTTCACTGTGAGAGTGACAGAGCACTGGGACAGGCTGCCCAGAGAGGTTGTGGAGTCTCCTTCTCTGGAGACGTTCAAAACCCGACTGGACACGTTCCTGTGTGATGTGCTCTAGGTGGTCCTGCCTTGGCAGGGGGGTTGGACTAGATGATCTTTTGAGGTCCCTTCCAACCTCTAAGATTCTGTGATTCTGTGATAACCATTCATATAGAACCTGCAAGTCTCTCTGCTTCAACTTCTGTTGTGATTTTGTACTTTTATAACTTCAGTGAAATGACTGTTTAAATCTAGGATTAAAAAAAATCACCCTCCACCTCCTGAGCGACTAGGCTAATGGATGGAAAAGGCATATTCATCACTGGCTATCACCCTTGGATCTTCCTCTCTTTGCCCTTCTCTATGGCTCCCGACCTTCTCTGACAGTGCAAACCTCACACACCAGTTCATTTCGTTCATCAACGAGCAACGTGTTCCTGTCTTCCAGCTTCCGGATTGTGGCATTCAGCTCTGCTATCCTCTTCTGGTTTCTGCGCAAGTCCTATTCATTGGCAACAACATAATACAGTTACTGATTCATTTCAAAATATATGCTTGGGAAAAGAATACTCAAAAACCACACACCACTCAACTTAAGCTGTCATCATCATAAAAAGTTAGACTTATGGATTTTTACATGCTGGCAAATACATATATATATATTTGGAAGAAAGTCTCTCGTTTGGGGGGATATTTTAATTGAAAAGAACCAAACAGATGTCGATACTTTTCTATGATGGGGAACGAAAAAGCAAAAAGCTACAAGACTGTAATTGTTATTGTCTTTTCCTATACATTGCTTCTATTTGCTGAGCCACTATGTTAGGTGAAAGGGGACATCCCTTTCAGTATCAATTGCATTTACTTTCTTATTCCTCATTTCTATATATGTACAAATGTGAGTATTTACACACACTTGTTGTGTAAACATCATATATTTAGTCACACAACCAGTGAACTGCATACTTTCTGAATGAGGGCTGCATACATGGAGAATAAGAAATAGAAAGAGGAGGATCTCCTAAGAGTCTCCCAAATTGCCCCCCCTAGCCTTCTCCCTGCTCAGCTTCCCAATTCTGTCTGCTTTTAAGAATGCATGCTATGCAGGTAGTTATGTTCATGGAGTGATTATTTCAAAGGGGCACTAATTATTTAAAATGTCTTATATTTGTAAATAGAGCAACTGAGGAAAGAGCCTAACAAAGCTTTGTCCCACTAGCATTTTCTCCGAAGAATCTATGGACATAACTTCTCTGTAGTGAGTAACAGTGGAAATGTTTTCCCAGGGCATGAGAAAATATTGACGCAAGAGAAAGACAGCCATGTTTCTGTTTTGCAGGGGCCAGTAAAACCTGCATACAGGGCTGCTGCAGTGCTCTGAACCATCTCCGGCCCTTCCCGGGATCTCTCTCTTGGGACTGCTCATGTTACACTCTGCCTCCTTCACCAAGAAGAGCTGTTCATCCAGAGCTTCCTTCTGCAGCTGCAGCTTCTGCACATAGCCTGTCTGTGTCTCCAGTTCTTTCTCCAAGGAAAATATGATCCTGTCTTTAGCCTTGATCTCGTCCATCTAAATGAGAGAAACACCAGAACAACGGTATTACTGTGTAAAGGCAACGGCATTTCAGCCTTCTCCAATCTAGTAGTATATGATTCACTTAATAGCAGCGTTCACCACTTAAATCTGCTATATCATACTGCACCAGGCTTCTAAAATGACACACTTTGAGGTTTCAGCCATAACTGTATGCTGGCACAGCAGCAGATTCACCAGCGTTACACAGAGTGAAGCCCAGAAACTGAGTGTGGTGTGACGTGTTAACAGATAACTGGATGAAGCATTCAGGCTTTGACACTGCATTTTGGTCAGTTATTTGTACTAGTGGAAAATAAATATAAACTCTGACAAGCCCAAAAGGTTTAGACTAGCTCGTGCTCGTGTAAATGGAGCTACATTAGCTGAGACAGTAGAGGTTACGGTCTGATTGTCACAAACAGAAGATCTGTGCTGACCTGGTATTTCTTAAAGCTCATCGCCATGTTATTAATCTTCTACTGAGTGCAAACTCAAGGCTATTCATTTTATTGTTCCTTCATTTCTCCCTAATATCCCAGAACTATACAAGACAAAAAGAAGTGCCTCTTATTTCACCTCACAGCAACTTTAAGAATGATGTCCAAGAAGAAAATTTTAGATTAAAACTTAAATCAGCTCACACAAGCCTTGCAACCATAAAAATTGATACAAAGCTGCTAATGTCATTGAGCTTGAGAAAATTTGGTGAATCAGAATTTGCAAATCACTCCGGCAAAATAAAAGTACTATTATCTGGGACTGATACGAATCATTCCCTGAAAACAAAAATTATATTTATGCTAAATTTTGCCTGAAGCTGCCAAAGATACTTTCTGGTCTTGCAGCTTTCTACACTTGATGAAATCCCCCATAAAGTATTTTTCCAATGAGTGGGGCTAGATTCTGTTCTCCATTAACCAGATGTTACTCGGATGTAACTTCCTCCACTCTGATAGCAATAAAATGGATTTGGAAACCACTTGTGTAAGTCAGTTAAAAATAATTCTGAATTTGTTCAAGGTTCTTATGCAAGTAAATAGCCTTCAAAAAGCCTTTCAACAGCTGATAAAGATAAAATCATACAAAACATAGGTGGAACCTGAGTTGTTGATTTTAATGTTACTAAATGTCTCCGTTTTATCCTGAATTTCACTATAGTTCCTTTTTATATTAAAACCCTGAAAATAGATCCTCGATTTCAGCTGAGAAAAAAAAAAAACAGTTTGTCCTCATGGCCACACAGACCTGCAAATGGAATCAAAGTAACAGGAAGGGTCAAAATTTAGAAGGCAGATAAGAATCCATCCCTACTAGTCTGTACTATATTATTGAGTATTTTAGCAACACAAGAAGATACCTCCAGTACACAGATTTTGAACTGGGGAAAACAAACAATCATTCTTGACAGTTCAAATTACCATTTCTTTTACTTAACTGTCAAATCTTGAATTCCAGTTTTCAAGCCAAACTTTCCACCACAACAGGGAAACATGGCAACTTGCACCACTGCTGACATGGGCCTCATTTGTTAATTTTCCCCAGTAATTACTGAAGGCTATGCCAAGACCAAATCAAAAGATATCTCCCCTCCTGCCATGGCTTCATGTGTTCAGCACACCAGCACAAGGGCTAGAGAAACTAACAAACAGCAAGTGCAGATGCAAACACTCTTTTTCTCATATTTGCACTGCACATGTATTAGCACCTCTGCAAGACAAATCCTTACAGACTAGGCCAATCACTCTCTTTAAGGTGTCAGCTGCCATCACAGTGTTTGCTCTAGCCAGCTCACTGTGATCTCTTTACTGCTGAGAAATGACAGTGAGAAGTTTGTAATGCTTTTGCAGACTGAGGCGCGTTGTAGAGTTCCGCTATTCACAAAAGCTAAGATGCACAAGAGACAAACTCACTACAGCATAAGGGAACACAGGAAATGTTTTGGTTACTGACCAGGCGGCGAATATCCCTTTCACTCTCCCATTTGATCTTGGAAATGGCTTCCTGGTGGGACTGATGCTCACTCCGAAGATCACCTGCCTTGATCTTATCAGCTTGGATCATATTGTTAAGGGCCTCATCTACCTGCTTTTTAGCAGACTTCAGTTCAGTAATTTCCTGAAGAAGTTTAAGGCGCTCAGAGTCGAACTGTTTTCTGGCTTCTTCACGAGCCTCAATAGTCAGCGCTGTCCTTACTTTATCACTGCTCCCATCCCGCAGCGCACACAGTGCTGACTTGAGGCGCTGGATTTCGCTGTCTCGGACTTTCACCATCCGTGTCATCTCCTGCTCATGCTGTTTGATGAGGTTCTCCCTCACAGCCTGCAGCTCCTTCATTTTCTCCTCATGGAGTTTGGCTTTCAGCTCTGTGATCTGCACTGTTTGCTTGCGCTGCTCCACCTCACGAATACGCTTAGTTTCTTGAGTCTTCTCTCTTTCAAGTTTAGCGACCTACATTGAGATAAAATGAAAGTCACCAACATAATGCTATCAAAACAAGCTCACCCAGACACACAGCCACATCAAATTGAGGAAGACCCTGCTGCAGATCCCAAATGACTCTGCACTCTCCTACTACAGAATATGGGCCAGCCCCTGGGGCATTCACATAGATTTTACACTGTCTTTACTCAAGCCAAAACAACCCTGTCTTCGCCAGGTGTCTTGTCCTATGCAGCGACACTACATGTACTTTCAATATTTACTTACAAAATAAGATGCCGTGTATAAGCGTGCATTTGTCTAATAATTTTTAGCCCATCAGTCAACGTCTAGAGGGCTCAGAAATAGCAAGGTTCCTGTAACTTTCATGACCATGAGCAGATGAGAGAGAAGTGCTTGTCCCTATATGGTCCCAACTGAGGGAAGGTGCAAGTCTGAAAGTCCAGGAAACAATTCATCTTTTACAGATGTTCTTACCCATACATAGAGCTTTAACAGGGATTTGTAGTCACTTCTTTGACATGCATCTAGAGAAAAGCACGCTTCACTGGTTATTATGCTTATGGAACAGCAGTTTTACTTAAAATATGTTCTTTGCTACTCTTTGAAAATTTTTTTTAATGACATTCTTCATCCATAGCTTTGGAATCAAAGTTACACAGCAACCCACCAGTTCTCAGTACACTTACACTAATACATCTCTAGGTGAAACTTCATACCCCTGAGCAATTCCACAATAGAAACCTGTGTGAATCTACGCCAAGGGAAAGCAACAGATAAGGAATGGTTTCAGTTCAAAGCAACCTTGATAGATTTGTTATTTACAGTGAAAAAGAATGTGGTTCCAAAGATTCTAAGAACTTCCTTGTTAACTCCTTTTTAAATAATGATCGCAAAGAACAAGGAAGAGTGAGCAAACTTTTCAAAAAGAAAAGCCAGGGAAAAAATAATCAATATGAATAAGCATAGTAGTAGGTCATCTGAAAGCCCTCCAAGAGACACTGGTGGTCTAGTCTGCAGGTCTAATCGATCCCTTGGAGAGGATTTAATGAAGGTAGGAATTGCTATTAGCTATACACAGAGCTGATTGATTTTTTTTTCTCTCATGCTATCCCCATCTTATTTCAGATATACCTTTTCCAAAATAAGCCATTAGAAGAGTTTGAAAGTGTACTTTTTACTTTGGTTTCAAGCACCAAAGTCACTCTGACAAGTATCAGACTCTGAAAATGAGAGGCATTTTCCTCCGAACACTCCACTGAAAACAAATCTGAAGGATTCTCCTAGGATTCAAAAAAACCTTTTCAAAGCAAAGTGTTCAAAACACATGTTTTTTAAAGGCGGTCTGCACTTGCAACTGCCACTGACTTCTCTGGAGGACTTCAGAGGCTATTGATGCAGTAATTGTGTAACACTACATGTCATATGCAGCAAAAAGATTTTGCACCCAAGGACTAAAAAGCCATTGCTTTTAATCACATCTGTACAATTTATGAGAGATATTAAAATGCCTTTACTATATAGATCACTTCTGAGAAGAAAGCCACACATATTTTATTAAAAAGAGAGTTGAATGCACTGCAAAACTTGGTACAATTATTGTAAGTGATCCATTCTGGCATGACACAGAAAGATACATCTAAACTTTCAGAGTAGTTTGGGTATTTGCAATGGTGCAATGCAGACCCAGTTAAGGCCCAAGTACAACCCCAGCTAAGCTCTGGGATGTCTGGTTTCATGGTTCTCAGTTTCCAGGCTGCCTACTTTATTAAACTGAAATGCCATCAGATATTAGGCTGACTTGTAGATGTACCATTCCAATGGGAAGAAAGGCAAAGTGAATGAGGGCCTTGTAGGAAAAAGATTATTACATTTGAAGTAATGGAAAAGAGACCTGTTCAATAAAAGACCACAATGGCCCAGAGGCTTCTACCCTCTTTGAATTCATTGGTAGAGTGAACTTATTGCTAGCAGAGACAGGAAAAGTCCAAAGATCCTCTTTGTTTAACCCCTTTATGGAAGGAACATTTTCTAAAAGCTCCTTCTGATGTGGGTGACTGAACAGTTTGGCATCCTATTTCTAACCTGATTTTATAAACCAGGTTGTACCAAGATGTCCAGTCTGAACCTGCTTATGTCTACAGAAAAAGAAGAAAAGAACTAAAATCTGAATTCTAAGTTGAAATAAAATTTGCAATGTCTGCTCCTCTCAATCCAAACTGCAGAACAATTCAGAAGTGTGATCTACTTCCTGAGATTGTACTTTTTAGCCGCCCCCACCCCCTACTCCTTGATGACAATTTAGTTGCAGAATGGATGTGATCACCTACAGATGGGCATCCCAAGAGGTACTGAAGCATGCGAGCAATTTCATTATTTTCATTATTCATCACTTAGTTCATGTTCTGCTCTCTTCCTTTCCAGCATTACTTAGGAACATCTAAATAAATTCTAGATAAACTTTTCTTGGTTTTGTTTTCAAGACTTCCTTATTCTTGTAACTCTCATTATTTTGGGCCATCCTTGAAGTGCTATCTAGTAACAAAAATCTGCACTGGCAACTTCTGTATTGGAATTCCACAGCAGCAGCAATAACAAAGGCAGCAAGACTCAGAATATAGTGGAAAGCATTACAGAAGCTCCCTGGGCCATCAGTTTTCTGGCAGCCAGGCTGTGGCTCCTTAAGAGAATCACTAAGCCTTGTCTGCGTGCAACACATGAATGCCAAAGCTTGCAGGGAAAGCAGAAGAATCACAAAATATTTTTTTGCTTTCCAGGACTGTCATTGACCATCTATGAAAGAAAAGGACACAGAATGAGTTTCAAAGAGTGATGACATCTGCTTTGTTGTGGCTTGCAAATCTTGTCTATTTTAAAAGGTTGTAAATTAATGGCTATAAATCACACTACGAGGTGAAAGACAAATGCCCTCAGAGGTTCTCAGAACATCAGATAACACAGAACTTTCTTGCTTTCATTTAGCTCCTCCTAAATGATACAAACCGACTTTCACTATACTGCCTAATAGGTGTCTGAGATTACCAATATGATTAACCTTGAGATATTGGCATGAATATCTGTCTTTAAAAGAAATTATGAAAAAGACCTCTTAGAGGCTGAAGGGTTTGTGGTTATTCAGGTTTGGAAGACAGAGGCAAGTCATTCTGGGTTTATTTGCCCAGGATATATGGTTATCTGCGAAGGAACAAAAGAGCCAGGTTGATGGACTTCAATTATATTCCATTTGGAAAAAACAATGTATCACTAGACAACATTCTTTGAAAATGTGGCTGTCACCAGACTGCAGGTGGGGGCTGCCTGGCTGCAGATAGCATTGCCTCCAGACCACTTCGTAACAGACATTTGTTATCGTCACTGTTCATAAAGCACACGCTGCTAAACCTGAAGACTGCTTTAATCTCACTCACATTCAGAGATCTTTAGCACTTACCGTGTCAGGGTTCATTGCCCAAAAGCTGTACTGTGACTGTAAAGCACAGTTGTATTGTGCTTGCCACTAGAAGCATCTCTAAATGAAGAGGGAGCAACACTGTGGAGATCAAAAAGTACACTTCTTTGCAAAGCCACTTCAGCATCACCTGTGGGAAAATTGATGCTGCTTGCAAGGATTTTAATAGAACGTGGGCAAGGTACATGCAGAGTAGGTGTAAAACAACAGCCAGTATTTTATACTTGGGATAACACCTGGCCCGTTACCTTTTTACAGCTTACAGCAAAAGTTGTAGTAGTGTAACGAGACATTATGTGTTTCACAAGGGCTGCACAGACAACACAGAAGAGGGTGATAAGTGCAGCAGAAGATGTAGGCAAGAGCTGAAACTGCACAACACAGCCCTAAGGTTCTACCAAAGGCTTCTAAAGTAGATGGGAGGCCATGGCTATACCCTGTGTGTGCGATACTCAGCTGGCTTTAGACTAACTTTAGATATCTGACACTGTAACTCGGGCAGACCATTGGTACCAGAACAAGCTTTAAACAATGCACACATACCCTGGTGTATACAACACAGCTGGGCTGTACTGCAGATGGATTACAAGGGTTGACATGGATTGTCATGCTATACATTTAAGGACTACTTCACTCAACTTTGAAATAAGGGCATCTCCTGCTGAAATACCAGCCATTAGAAAACAGCACCACTAACCAGTTTCTAAACACTGAGTGGATAGGCTGAAACCCACTAACTGGAATATAGCCAACGATGTTACAAAAGACATACTGCTCCATTTGAGAGCCAGAGGCTTCTTAAACTTGTACCTTAGTAAAAAGGAGTCTTTTCCACAGAAGCAACGGGACATCCACAGTGAGAAAACATTGTATGTGGGGAAAGAATCAGAGCAGTGTTCTGGGAAGAGTTATGTTGCATCTGTTGATTTCTGTGACACTATTTCTTCCATGTGTTTTGCTCTTTCAGCACAGACACTGTTATTTAAAAAACAAACCCTCACTCACCTTAGACTTCTCCTGATGCAGCTCAATTTGAATGTCTGTTAGCTTGGTCCTGAGCTCCTCATTGGCAGCCTGTAGGGCAACAATCAGTGCCTCAGGCTTTTCGCCCTTGCTACGTCCTTTTTTTGACATGGTTTTTCGTATCAGCAAGAGTCCACGTGTTTAATTATTTCAAATATGGACTGCCATCTTTTTCTGTTCCTTTCAGTGCCAGTTAGTTCAGCACCTACTGCGTGACATTCCTTAAGGTCCTGGATTCAGCTGCTTTGGAAGCCCTGTGAGAAATAAGACATACTATTATTTGTCAGCAGACACTGCAGCATGACAGCTCACATAGTTACAGAATACAAGAGATAGCTTGCTTCTCCAAACACTGCAACCTTTGTCTGAAAACCCGCGAGGGAGATCCCGGCACAATCAGACTTCTGTATGCAAGTCTGGCGTCCTAGTGGAGATTCCGTTTATGTCCTTTCCGTGTTCTCAAAGGGGTGTCATGCAATGAAGATAGGAGTTTGTTTGCCATAAGGATTAGTGCTGTGGAGAGTACAGGACTAGAAAGGACAGGTCATTTAATCCAAGCCTTGCTGTATGAGGTAAACACAAAGCAGGCACTTTAGTCTCAAGGATCTGCCAACAATATCTTCCTCTTACCCTTTCCAGCCCTCAACCCCCCTGTTGCTTTCCGTGTTCTTGGAGCTGCAGCGGGGGACTTCAACTACTGGTTCTGGAGTCCGAGGACAAACACCTCACCCATGAGGACTCTCACCTCGGGGCCAAGTGATCACAACATCAACATGATGGATGAGCAAAATGGCATTTATTAAACTGCGTCACACGTTTATATACTCCTTTATGGGGTGTGGCCACTGTGGGGCTCTGCGCAAGCCATAGGGGTGTGTCTAAGCTAACGGTACCACGCGAGATCTTCCATACAGGATTCCCTACACCCCCCAAAGATCCTGTGCCAAACTCAAAGACTTCCACAACACGCCTACAATCTGCCTCTGGAAGAGAGGGAAAGCACTAAGGTCCTCACTATCATTCTAGATCTTGGCAGAAGGAGAGAACTAATGACATGCGAAAGCCTACATCAGACTAGAAATTGTCCATTTTGCCATTTCCAAGGGAATGCAAAAAAATTCCACCAATGGTTTCCATCAACTGATTTCTTGGGGAAAATTCTGTTCTAAGCCAAAGCGTGTGGTAAGCTTAAACCCAAGCACATCAGGAAGATATACAGCTCAGGAAGCCAAGGGGGGTTTCCATAGCACTAAGAACACAAGTGTGCCTCTGTCCCATATACCTGTTGGTTTGGTTTGGGTTGGGTTTGGTTTTGTTTGGGTTTTGTGGGGTTTTTTTGGGAGGCGGGGCGGGAGGGATATGGCTGTTGGGTTTTTTAGCATTTGTCATGGTTATTGGCACTGACTGACAGTCTTGGATAAAGAGGTATTCTGTCTACCCACAAAATAAATGTGGATTTAATAAGCTCCCTAGAAATTCATGTGTCTGTGTCTCAGCACTGAACAGGGATTGGAGATGGTGCCATGTTCATGTTCACACAGTCACTCCGACATTCCTACCACATCCACAAAACCTGCAGAAACAACACACATCCTTTGAGATGATAGCAGAATCCTCAGTAAAGAATGTCATTGCAAACTGAACAAAGCAGATTCACTTCTTCCCATACTGTGGTTTAGTGGTTAATAGGTGGTGGGGGGACGGTTGGACTGGATGATCCTTGAGGTCTCTTCCAACCTTAATGATTCTATGATTCTATGATCCTGCTATCTTGAACACACTACCCTCTATCACCCAGGGCTTCCTATGTTGCTCCCAATTACAATACCTCTCAAATCTTGGCACTGCACTATATACATACAGCTACAAATGAGAGCAGGATCTGATCCATATTTCCCAGTGTCTCACATTCAATACCGGTAACAAAGGATCTAATCATGCTAGTTACACAACAACTTTTTCACCAGGAGGGTTGAAACAGTACAACATCAGAGCTGAGCCTGCTGTAAGTGCAGATGATTGAGAAAGAAAATAGGCTTTGGAAAGCAGTTAATAAGAATGGCTTGTTCATGTAATGTATCATGTGGCATAGCACATACAGATCTGATTTAGTGCTGGCTTGGAAAAAAGTCAGGGCAGATGGGACAGAAATGGTCAGGGCGGGAAAAATCTTTCACTGTCAATGCCAAATGAATACTAACACATGAAGACTTGTTGGGTTTGAGCAAAGGGTGACACTTTCACCAGATTAACCATGCAAAGGATGGCTTTTGAGAAAGAAAATAGTACATAAGCAAAGCAGTAAGGACAATAGATTTAAAAAAAAAACAACAAACAAACAAACCCAAAAACCCACACATATTATCTCCTGCACAGGGAAAATGCTTCTCTGCTGTGTCATTCAAGATCCTCATTCACCCTGAAAGCAGCAAGCACTTTCAGAGACTCCTCTCGCCCAGCGGCCCCATCAGCAGAGAGCAGGAGAGGCTTTGAGCACACATGGCAGCTCTCAGCAGTGGAGGCTGCCCTCACAACCAGCACATTCCAATGACCACTGCAGCTGGCACACAGCACCAAGGGCAGCCCTACAGCCACGGACACTGCGTCACGTCATGCAATGAGCCGCTGTTGGGTCAGCCTCCCAGAGGCTAGCAGCAGTTCTTGAAACATTAATGTTTTCATTCAGGAATGAGATACCTTGGATGTTTGGCTTGAAAGTATAAAGACAGATGACTACAGATATCATCACTCTATAGATGGAATGCTGTGGTGCTACCCAAACAGCCACAGCATATGGACAGTGCAGACTGTCCAACAGCAGTAAAAAAGCTCACATTAAATGGCAACAGAGCATGCACACTTGAGTTAGGAAAAAAAACCAGCAAAGGGAAAATACAGAATAAGGTGCAAAAAACATATTCTCGGTCTTCTACAAAAGGACAATTTACTCCTTAGCAGCTAATGAAGCAGGAATTTAATTTTTCTTCTCTGCAGATAAAAAATACATGTTTAACATTTGTACACAAAACCATTCTAGAGGCAGCAGTGATATGGCATAGCGCTGAGAAAACAGAAACTTCTATTAATGCGCTGACGCCATACAGTCCAAATGTGACGTGGATGCTCTTTACTGGGGATTTGTTGTGATTTCTTCTGCTGCCTCTTTCCAGACATGGAGTCAGTAGTCAGCCACAGCTTTGGTGAGGCCAGGCTTTTCCAGTTCTCCTGAGAGAAATTTAGAAAGGTAATCAAGTAGGGATTGACTAAGGAAAAAAATATCCATAGAAAAAAAAGGAACTGAGGCAAAATTTCTGTTACCTGCAAGATGGGCTTCAGGAAACATTCCTGACGGTAGAAAATGCTTTAACAGAAACAAAGAAGTGTTTCGGAGCCTAGGAACAGCACAGTTCCAAAGAGGAAAAAGAAGTGAGAGGGCCTAATTGATTACTTCCATCTTTTAGTGCTATTCTTCTTTGATTATTGACATAAACTACCTCTCAGGATGCCAGGAGGGCGATATTAGGCCTAGAATACATCAACAGAGCTGATGTTACAGCAGATACAACATGTATATGAAGCTATACACATAAATATGCATACACTCCACTGAGCAGAAAGAGCAGGCTGCTTCATTGTTATCTCCTCTTTCAAAACAATCCCAAGAAGATGTTACCCTGCAGTTAATTGGGAAAAAAATCACTATTTTCAGAGTTTTACTCTGTCAGCAACAAATGTAGTAGCTGTAGCCTCCAACATTGACCAAAACATATCTATAAGACTCAGAATGCTGTCAGTCACTTTATTTTTGCTTCCTTATCGGTATTTCCTTTCTAAAAAGCACTCTGCACTTCACTGTTATATTCCCTCACTTCTCCAGCTTTCACCTCTCCCAAGACCTTTTTGAAGAGCAGCGTTCTACAGGGCTCCTCTCAGCATGTGGCTGAGGTGCCCTGGCAGTAACGGTGCAGCCCTGCTCTCACTTGAGCCCTTGGATGTTCTGTCACTTACACAGCTTGCACATCAATATTGCATGTATTGTGGGCAAAGGACAACACTGTACCTCTAGGATGGCCTTACCGTCACTGGAGTCTCCTGGCTTATCTAACAGCCATTCCTGCCTTTCTCTGTGCATGCGCTGAAGGGCCGATAAAGCCACACACACAGACATGGAAGGCCCTGTCTCCTTGGATAGAGAACGGAGAGTCATTACAAGAAGTATGGGTCGCATCCAGAACAGGTAAGGGTATTTAAGAAACAAAGTGGGTATATTTGCTATTTTAAAAACATAGGGACGGTTCAACAACAAAATGCCCTGCAACCTCTCCCTGGAAGAATATTCTGAGGTTGTGAATGTCAGTCAAGTTTTTAAAATCAGAAGCTGAGAGATAAACCCACAAGCATGAAGCCGGGAGCATTCCATCAACATGCCTTTACAGAGCACCGTGTTCTGAATTAAACATAGAATTATTGCCGCATAAACTGTAACAAGTATGCTGCTTCTCTGTAATTCAAGCACCTTAAGGCAAAATACACGGGTTTAGACAGTCTTTGCCTTTATTCTCGTTACTCTCTGCTCCCCCTCTCCTCAAGCTCTCTCTGGATTCCAGTGCCCATCCCATTCCCTTCTTCTTTTCGAAACCTTTTGGAGTCTTCCAGGCAATCCCTGAGACCACTGAGTGTGGGACCCCAGGGCTGATATCAGAGCACTGCTGAGTTGCTGATCATGAGCCGAGCAGACAAGGCTAAAAGGACAGCAGGAAAGGGCAAACAGACAAAGCAGAACATTTTCTACTCCTGTGAATGGAAAAGTGGGATACAAAGCATGAAATTATTCTCGTTCTCCTGTGGCAAAACACCAGCAACTCAATGGTTTAGAAACTGAAGGTGGTTTGTTTGGGGTGGGTTTTTTTTTTTTGGCTTAGGAGTCCCCTCCTTCCTGCAAGCCTACATGGTTCATTGCTTCCACTAGCATTGTCAGGTTTGATACTATCCTGCAGGCTCTTCCAGCAAAGTCCAGCTCTCACAGACATGCT
Organism: Psophia crepitans; assembly: GCA_013399095.1. Classification (NCBI taxonomy): domain Eukaryota; kingdom Metazoa; phylum Chordata; class Aves; order Gruiformes; family Psophiidae; genus Psophia; species Psophia crepitans. The sequence continues at coordinate 240,572 of VWZZ01004457.1, read as the reverse complement.
GCTAACAGTAAATAAACAACAACTTGAGGAGTTCTGTTATTCTGCATGCAGTTTGTCCTTTGATACAACTGATATTTGGTCAAAACATGAAGATTTGCTCTGAAAAGCAAAAGGTATCATTTAATAACTAAAGCTGGCATAATAATCTTTTGACATGCAAAATTCTGAAAATCAGGAAGCATCAGAACCGTATAAAAGTGAATGACAAGTGTAGGTACATGCTCTTTGTCTACCTGGCCTGAAAGAATCAATGTGATAGAGCTGTGGGAATAATGGCACCAGGAGCTCAGTGTTGGGTGCAACTTTTCTGGTGAACGAGAAGAAAACCTGTATGGCATAAGAACGAAGTAGATGTCAAGGATGGCTGAATGATAGATGAAGGTACAACTGCTCTTCAGCAGTCAGTGTAAACAGCACATCCTAAAGGGCTACAACCTTATTCCTGCTGAAATCACTGCAGACTGCCATCAGCCTTTTCTGAACTGTCTCTGAGAAACACACAAACAAAATCTTTCAAATTGCCCAAATTAAATGGAGCTCGGAAACAGGAATAAGCCCACAACAGTACTGTCCTCCTCAATCTTCTGATAGCTTTTTAAATTGATACTAGATGCAGGTAACTCCCCAAGTCTGGATGCAACAGCAGGGAGGCCCTGAATACGATGGAAGCTCCTGTACTTGGAAGGTAGCAGATGGCAAGTCCTTCAGTTAAAGCACATCCACCACTCCACATCAAGTTACCTGAGAGAGGAGAATTTGAGCTGGGTTACCAGAGCTGAACAAAGCACTTCAGGTATTAATGGCAATTAATTTCACAAAGTCCCAGCCTGTGGGACTGGCTGTAGTTCTGTTCAGGAATTATCTAGTAACGGGAATGACTGGTCAGGAAGTAAAACAGCCACAGGTCACATTATCACTTCCTCACCTTACCTGCCATTGAAAGGAAAGCCGCAAGGTTTGGAAAAGAACCACAGCGTATCCCTACTGTGTCTTTTGACCTGGACATCAGGCTGGAGATCCAGACTTCGCAGCAAGCTATGGGGCACATTTCCTCTGCAGTCTGAATGTGGTTTTCAGTGTCCAATGCCAGAGCTTTAAACTTTTTTCCAATTTTTTGCTTTAACAAAAACATTTCACAGCTGTCTAAAATGCCTTTGATAATGCCAAGATGATTTGCACTGGTGTAGCTACAGAATAAATACCCTGAAGTCATGGAAGAGATGCCAGTTAGACTATAGAAATTAGAGGGGAAAAAAAAAAATCTCCTGCATGGAAATCTTACCTGTAGATCCAACAAGAGATTTATCCGGGGTACAGTTCCACAACCAAACCAAAAAGTACAATGGTGATTTGCAGCCATTTTCTTACACCACCCAGTGCAAGCAATGTGTGGAATAAGCTTTACCAATGCAAAATGATTTCAGCAAGGCTTTTGATACTGTCCCTCACAACATCCTCATCAGCAAGCTTAGGAAGCGTGGGCTGGATGAGTGGACAGTGAGCTGGGTAAAGAACTGGCTGAACAGCAGAGCCCAGAGGGCTGTGGCACGCGGCGCAGAGCCTCGCTGGAGGCCTGTAGCGAGTGGTGTGCCCCAAGGGTCAGTGCTTGGTCCTACCTTATTCAACATATTCATCAATGACCTGCAGAGAGGACAGCGTTCCTTCAGCAAGTTTGCTGATGACACCAAACTGGGCGGAGTGGCTGACACACCAGAAGGCTGTGCTGCCATTCAGTGAGATCATGACAGGCTGGAGAGTTGGGCAGAGAGGAACCTTATGAAATTCAGTAAGGGCAAGCGTAGGGTCCTGCACCCAGGGAAGAACAACCCCAGCACCAGTACAGGTAGGGGTTGACCTGCTGGGAAGCAGCGCTGTGGAAAAGGACCTGGGAGTCCTAGTGGACAAGCTCTCCGTGACCAGCAGTGTCATGCCAAGGCCAATGGTATCCTGGGGTGCATCAGGAGGATCATGGCCAGCAGGTCAAGGAAGGTTCTCCTCCCTCTCTTCTCTGCCCCAGTGAGGCGACATCTGGAATACTGCGTCCAGTTCTGGGCTCCCTAGTTGAGGAAAGACAGGGAACTAACTGCTGGAGAGACTCCAGTGGAGGGCTGCCAAGATGATTAGGAGGCTGGAGCACCTCTCTTATGAGGGAAGACTGAGAGAGCTCAGGCTGTTCAGCCTGGAGAAGAGAAGACTGAGAGGGGATCTTATCAATGCTTATAAATATCTAAAGGGTGGATGCCTAGAGGAAGAGGCCAGCCTCTTCTCAGTGGTGACCAGTGACAGGACAGAGGGCAACAGGCACAAACTGGAACACGGGAAGTTCTATCACAGTATGAGGAAAAAGTTCTTTATGCTGAAGGTGACAGAGCACTGGGACAGGCTGCCCACAGATGTTGTGGAGTCTCCTTCTCTGGAGATACTAAAAACCTGCCTGGATGCAATCCTGTGCTACATGCTTTAGGTGATCCTGCTCTAGCAGGATCTAGATGATCTCCAGAGGTCCCTTTCAATCCCTACACATCAGTGAAACTGTGAAAATCTTGGGACAGGTGCACAGTACACAAAAAAATCTGCTTACATTGCTAATTGTTCACGTGTATCTGGTAGAATCACAGAATGGCAGGGGTTGGAAGGGACCTCTGGAGATAGTCTAGTCCAACCGCCCTGCTAAACCACGATCACCTACAGCAGGTTGACCAACCTTCTCTCTTTCCCAAATCACAACAAAATAGGATTTGGTTAGACCAGTTATAATTAAACATGGATTGACAATGGGTTTAATGCAAAAAGCAGAAGAGATGAGTCACAGAGGCATAAGCTCTATCACCTTCTCTTGCAAACTGGTGAAATACTGCTCCCAGGAATTCACGTGTCTTACATCAACACAAACAAAGCTGCATCAGAGGATGCTTGGACTTGACATTAGGAAGCATTTCTTTACCAAGAGTGTGGTCAAACACTGGAACAGGCTTCCTTGAGAGATGGTCGATGCCCTGTGCCTGCCAGTGTTTAGGAGGCATTTGGACAGTGCCCTTAATAATACGCACTAACTTTTGGTCAGCCCTGAAGTGGTCAGGCAGTTGGACTAGATAAACATTGTAGGTCCCTTGCAACTGAAATATTCTTTTCTGTTGTAACGGAAAGGATAACAGACCAGATCAGCCTTTCAAATTTAGTCTATTAATTTGAATGAGTATCCCATTGAGACATGAGGAGGTAGGTAATTGTAAAGACATGTTATTACTCTTATATGTAAAGCAGCCCTAAATAGTTAGAGTAGGTTGGTCAAAAAATACACCCCTGAAACTGCTTTTTCACTGGAACTTTCACCTAATTGATTAAATTAATATTTTGGGCAAGAATTATCTTCTTCCTCCAGAACTCTTTTTCTACTGGAAGAGTGCTGCAATATTCAGATGTCCAAAGTTGTATCTTTTCACCTGTCAAGGTGGCTTAGCATTCTTTCAGAGGGAAGGGTCCAGTGAGTTTATCAGTTCTCCATCATACTGCTTTTAATGCATAAAGCTTGTATTTTATGCCAAAGCACTTCTAAACATCTGCTTTACCAATGCTTGCTCACAGACTGAAGTGAGGGAACAACCCTTCATAAAAATCCCCAGTATATGTTGCAATAACACATACTCCCCACCAGGTGCCAATGATATTACTTAAGAGCACTGTCCCTGCAGTCTGCTGTGGCAACCTAGGCAAGTTAAGAGGCTAATTTCTCCAGCTGCCATGTCCTTACTGCACTGAGCACTCTCAATTCCAAAGGAGGGAAGCGAACAACCAACAAGACGTACTGGTTCTCAGCAGTTACACATGATCAAATCCTAGATTTTACGTCTGAGGAGAAACAGTTCAGTTCCCTTGATAAACAAATTACCTCGATTTCAGTGGGACGTAGCCTTCAGTATATAGACCTTTCTATGAAGTACATCAGGCATAGCGCTGATGCCATTAGACATATCAACTCAAAGAAATTAAAAACACCATAGCGTTCTCAGATTGTGGGACTAACATGACCCTAATAACTGTTTCAAAACCTGGTAGTCTACTTGGCAATGCCACTATTTAGAGATTGCTAGAAGCATCTGTCAGATGCCTGTAAGCAAAAAGACTGGCAGAACTATTTACAGTGAATGACTGCCAATGTACAATAGCAGCTGAAGTGTCTCCCATCAGCTTTGCCCTCTACCAGCACATGTCTGTATAATCTATTGGAATTACTGTTGGAGCCCTTGGAGCCATGAAAACTTCTGGTTAAGCAAAAGAGGTCTTAAAAAAACATTAAAAACCCTACGTGCAGATTTCCATCCAAGATGGCAGGATTAAATCCCTTCTTAAAGCATAATACATTCAGTCTGGAGCTCACAAGGAAAGATTCTGTTTTCTCCTCTCCCCAGAAAATCCATCCAGTAAATTCTACAGCAACAGCTGCGCACATTTCTTTTGAGATGCATCCTGAATGAAAATCAGAATTACTTCACTGAAGAATTTGCCGCACTTGTTACAAGAAGTGGTAACACATTGCTGTAAGGCTGTGGAGTATTTATCAGCAAGAGATCACAGCTACACTTGAACTTAAATTAGAACTGCTACTGTATGAAAAGGCACATTTGAATTTCAAGTTTGTTGGTTTGGGTTTTTTCTGTAATGTGTTGGTTTGGTTTTTTAAGATCAATTCAAGCTTAGCTGTATGATATAAGCAGGTAGAAGTTTATCTATATTCACACTCCCAGATGTCTGAAGCAAATATTAGTCTGGTAGGATGACAAGCATTGAGTGTGCGGATAACGATGGGCTGCTTCCTGCAACAGAACAAGCCATAAAACACATAAGTGCCTTGAGGAAAACACTCCATAATCTTTAAGTCTGATTGTAACACGACAACTGGATGAGCAATCCTACTAGAAGCTTCTTCCTACCTAGTCTCTATAATCTTCTGTTTTCCTTCCTTCCTACAAATTTCACCCATTATTACTTTTCTTTAGTCTTCCATGCTTTCCTTTTTAAATTCTTTCTTTTCCATGGCATTCTAGTTACCTTCCTGTTAACACCTGGGTTTGGTAATATGCTAGCAAAAGTACAGAGGAAAACTACACCTACACATACTCCCAGATAACACCATTATCCTTTACCTGAAGCAGCAAAGGAATCTGCTCTGAACATTGCTCCTAATGATAATCTGCAGCTAGTCCATTTTTCTCCCTTTCTCTTCTAATCATTGGTTGCTTTGTTTTCTCCAAGCCGATTGATAGTTTATTTACAAAAACAGGCTTTGCATATTATAGAAGTGGATAAATACCTTTCTCTGTCTTCACAAGAGACACCTAGGGATGGAAACACCTCGGAAAGAAGAAATGAGCACTTCACCACCACAGTCTACCCTACTGAATCACAGCGTTCTCGGTCTTCAGGTAGGCGGCGATACCAAAGCGCTACAAAGCCCTGGTGCCTCTGCTTCAGAGATGTTCAGGATCAGTTAATCATTTTCATTAGTAGCTTTCATGCTTTTATTCTCTGCTAAATTGCTCCTGCATGATATTGTTCAGAGCAGGAAAACAGCCAAGGATGTCTAGCACCTTGACCATGAAGTATATGTGTCTCCCTACAGAGACACAAAGCCTACACAGGTGACACCTAGATCTCAGAAGCAAAGAATAAAAAGAATAGTCCAAACCCTCTTCTATCACTCATTTCTCTATTAATTATGCCCTAAAACCTAATTTCCGGCTGAAGGTAAAAAAAGCATGGGAATGCAGCTGGCTTTGAATACTTTTTTCCTCCCTCTTGCAGTGCATATCCTGCTGCTGAGGCTTTGGGAATGACTGCTGCATTTCAAATTCCTTTTTAAGCCAGGCATCCCTTTCCCAGGGAAGCCCAGTTAACTGCACTCTGGGTGAGCAATTCCTTAACACAGGACAGGGACCTGTCCTGTCAGCACGTGGGCAGGCGATCAGAATTGTTGGCAGATGAAAAGGTGGCTCTGGTATGGCTGCTGAGAGCTGAACTCTGCTCGATTCAGCCAATAGAACCCAAATTCACCTCAGGCAGCCACGTTCACGGCCACAGTCAGACCCCAGACTCACTGCTGCTACTGCAAGTCTGAGCAGGACCTGAATATACCGCAGGCTACTTCCCCAAGCTCACATGAAAGCCTACCACCATCTTAGGCTAAATGGTCTTCAGCCTCTGAGGTGGTGAGGCCAGCCAGGATGGATTAGTAGAGGCAGGACTCATCTGCTAACATACTTTTCCCACGTGGCCTTGTCTCCTGAAGCTGCCATTGCAGTCAGTTCAGGGACACGCTTGCTTGTTAACATCAGGATAAGGTAGGTCATACCCCTCATCTAAAAGGATCCAGGACAAAACAATGTCACTAAAGATACTTGAAGGTTTGGGGCGGGGTGGAGCTTAGCAGCCCGCATGAAAGCCTTCCCGCTATATTTTTTCAAGGCTAGAAGCTCACACAAACTGCAATGAGACACGCCTCACTGGACATCCGTATCAGCATAACCACCAGGCAGGCTCGGCCCCAAGCAGGAGCACTGGACTAGAGTCTTATATCCAAGGCAGTCCAGAGGTGAATCTGGGGAAATGCTCCGTGTATGTGCTGTGGTTTCTACAGTTACATGGAAGATGCTCTCTGGAAAAGTATCAGTAGAAAGCCCTCTTGCTGCCTTCTCCTATAAATATGTAAAAATCACTATTATCAAACTGAAGGTTAATTTGATAAGTTGAGGGTCAGGCTATTTCAAAACAATCTGTCTTTAGGGAAGGCCTTTGTCGTGAGAACTGAAGGCTCAAAATTGGCTCCTTTCTCTGCTTTGGTTTGCAATGAATTAGACAAGTTGCAGAAAATGCCCTCCCAGTCTCACTGGAATAACAGCACAGGAGAAACTACATGCTCTTTGCTGGGGAAGTTCAGCTGAGTACGACGAGGCATGAGTATGTACCCATTCAACAGCCATAGGCATACACGCTCCTGTCTGCACATGTGACAGGCAAACCTGTATTTCTATTACAGAAATTGCCTGGGACTTTGTCAGGAAAATAGCTGAGGCCACTGCTCTCTTAATGTTGCAACAGTGCCCTGCTTGACTCTCCCCATTTGTAGTAAGAATCTTAGCCATTTTAGCTTGTTTTATTGTAATAAAGTACATTAGAGGAATCTAGCCAGAAAGCTTTTGTCTTCTGAACCATGGGTTTATTTTTTCCATGAGTTACATACCAGCTCCACCTGAAATGGCATGCCTAAACTGTGTGTGCAAAATTAACTTCATGTAGGGGATGAACACGGTGGACGTAACTTGGCTGTGGGCGCAGAGGGTCAAGGTCATGCACTTAGAAAACAACATGCATAATGTAAATTTTTCTCCTGCCCCAGGAAAAACACTATGTTATACACCTTTAACGTGTGGCTAGACATACAGACCTACGTTCAAGTGCGTACATTTAACGGCCTAACTTCAGACTATGCCTTTTCCACGTAGTAGTTACTTGGTAGTTTTTGTCTATCAATTTCAAAACATTGTCAACAATGCAAAGCTACATCAGCTCAAAGAGGCCATTAAAACAGTAGTCCCGAGCTCCTTCTAGCCCCTGGGAAATAATCCTGGACATGTTATCCTCTGTGGGGCTAAGATACACTTTACTCTCTCTGTTGACCTCAGGTTTAAACTGTCACCTCCACGGGCAACACGGGGTGGTTTAACTGGCAACTTGTGACTCAGACGAATTCGACCAGCCTAACGAGCCATTAAAAAACCCCATAAAATTATGGTGTGTCCCCACCACTCTTGCCTACAGCTGTTTTGAAAAACAAGATAAATCAATCTGCAAAACGTGATCTGAAAGAAGCCAAAAATCAGAACAGAAGAATACAACCAATCCCATTTTCAACACAAAGCTAACTTCCACTGGTACAGAATGAAATAAATGAGATTATAACCAACAATATGTTGTAACAAACAGATACCTATGACTTACATTTTCCTTCTCATCTCAATTGAAAAAGATCTGCTGCTACATTTTGGGAATTTCTTGAGATCCCAAAAACTTTTTTTCTTATGGGGAATCAGTTTCAAATAAAAAGTGAAGAGACACTAGGCCCAGCCCCAGCCACTTCTACAGCCTCAAGTGCTCCTCCTCCTCAGAGCCCTGAGGGAGCTGGTTTAAGATGGGGGACAGGGAGGATGGGGGTGACACACAGATAGTTAACGGCTATACACATACACACAGACATCCAGGCATGAGAACATGGGCTCTGGAATTCAGTGTTTCCAAAACAAGAAAGCTCACACTTGGGAGCACTACAGCCTGCCCAGGCGGCCAAGGGAAAACAGCTGCCCATGAGTCTGTACAGACACACCTCCACCTGCCTGGCCCCTTTGTTTTCTGTCTCTCTCAGCGATTCCTGGCCACCACCCACCTCACAATCTTCTTTTATCAACTCTACAAAATACCAGGCCTGGAGAGCCATGCGGTGCCCGACAGCCGCTGCAGTTCCTCCTGCTTTCCGCTGAGCTCCAGATGCAGCCAGCCACAGCTGTGCCACAAGTGACTGTGGCAATACTCTGACCACAGGGGGCATGCTCCAGAAATTACTTATTTCCTGTATCAGAAATAGATGGTTCTCAAAATAACAAGTGATTTTGTCTAAAACCTTTGTCACCTCTTAAGGTAAGCATGATGGAAGATGAAGGTTCACAAGGCAACCGCCTTACTATGGTACAGCAGGTTACACGCCACCCACAGAGCTGAGGTGTTTCACTGCAGCTCTGTGCACTTCCTAGGTCCCCTCAGAGCACAGCCAGAGGAGCAGTAAGGCCTCAGCACACTTAGAAAACTGCAGCAAATTGGAATTGATCTAAGTGATATGGGAACAAGAACAGTTGAAGAATCTGGACCCACGAGGGCCCCGAGGAGGCCCTGCAGAGTGTGTTCCTCAGGCCCACCTCAGCACAGGAAGCCATGTCTCTGCTTAGGTCCCTCTGACGTTTCTGTTTAGATCTAGGGCTGTAGCAGTGAGCTCCCCTGAAACCCAGCTGGAATTCTGATTCAAAGGTCAAACACAAGCCTGAGCAGTACTTTTTTAGAAAGGCAGTAACATGGCAGTTTCCACAGAATTTGGAGAATCAATCGAAAGCCCATCAAGACATATCCTAAAGCATAAACCTTCCTTAGAGCAAAGTGTCTCATGAGCTAAATTTCATTCACTCCTGAATAAGTGTTAGGCTGTTTGGCCTCCACACACAAAATCTCTAAGTCTCAACACAGGAATAACCTTGACTATGAATGAACAAAACCACACGCTGCGCCTCCTGAGGAACAAGGAAACCTACATTCATTCAAAGTGGTAGAGATCACACTGCAGGCATTTGGCAAAGGCAAAACTAAAACCAAACACATACTCATAATAGCCTTTTATCATGGGCAGAAAAACCAGTTCATCCCAATGACTCTTTCGTCATCTGGCCTTCAAACACACAATAGAAATGGACCCAAAAAATAGACTAAAAATGCCTCGTCTACATAATTTGTGCTCAAATATTCAGTGGAGTTTGGGCCTATAACTCTTTTAGGCTGTATGAAAATTCCAGCTGTAATATTTTCCTTTAAACAAATAAAAACATCGTCAGTTCAAAAAACTTTTTTTCTCATTAGTGGTGGGAAAATAGAAAGCATTTAAATTCCCATCCATCAGAGCGCTGTTTGCTCCGACAGGCAGCACTGGAGTATAACCCACTGTTCAGCAGGCATTTTGCTTTCCTCTCTGTGCCTGATCCACAGAGAACAGAAGTCTCCCAAAGCTACCATCTGTGGGAATGCACAACAAGATTTATAAAGGTAATAGTGTGCCAAAACATTCACAAGGGGTTCTCAGCACCGCCTGGGCTCTAACTCACTCCCTTGTGAAGTGGGGACACATACCTCATGTTTTTCAAAAATAGCACCAGTCCTGTCTTCACTGTTAATGGTCTAAGTAGCTTTAAAATAAATAGTCAGGTCCTGCATCGCTGGGTGTACACTTTAACATCTCAAGTTTCAGAACTAGAAACGTCCAGTTCAGGTCCTAGCAATAACTAAGACAGCAGCAACAGATTACTACCACATCCTTATGCTTGGCAGCTTCTTTTTTTCCAGTCCACATCTGAGAGGAGTTTTAGCAGCTGATGTTTCAGTAATGGGTCAGATGCTCAAGTAACAAAAATGCATTGCTTTTGACGATCTAGTCCCATCTATCCTGCCAGATTTTGCCCCCAGGAAGGAGTAATGACCAACCCAAGTCTAATCTGGGAGAGGAGTGGTTGGAGTGCAGCATTGCAGAACGGGATCTGGAGTGCTGGTGGCAACTGGCTCAACAGGAGCCCACAGTGTGCCCTGGCAGCCCAGAGGGCAAACTGCACCCTGGGGGACATCTAACACAGCAGGACCAACCGGTCCAGAGAAGGGATTGTCCCGCTGTGTTCAGCGTTGGTGCAGCCTCACCTAGAATGCTGTGTGCAGTGCTGGGCCCTGCCATTTGAGAAGGATGTGAACGTCCTCACAGGTGTCCAGAGGAGGGCAACCAAGCTGGTGAAGGGCTGGAAGGCATGTCCTCTGAGGAGCAGCTGAGCACTCTCTGCATTTGTCTAGTTTGGAGACAAGGAGGCTGAGGGGTGACCTCATCGCTCTCTCTAGCTTCCTGAGGAGGGGACATGGAGAGGAAGGTGCTGAGCTCTTCTTCCTGGGATCCCTGGGAATGGTTCAATGCTGCGACCATCAGGGGAGGTTCAGACTGGACATGAGGAAGCATTTCTTTACCAAGAGCATGGTCAAACACAGGAACAGGCTTCCTCAAGAGATGGTCGATGCCCTGTGCCTGCCAGTGTTTAGGAGGCATTTGGACAGTGCCCTTAATAATACGCACTAACTTTTGGTCAGCCCTGAAGTGGTCAGGCAGTTGGACTAGATGATCGTTGTAGGTCCCTTGCAACTTAAATATTCTATTTATAATTCCAGAAAGCCTCTAAGGCTATTGAGCTTTCAAACGACCTGTGCTATTTAGCTACAGAATAAGGCAAGATACGGGCCACCAAATCCAAGCACAGGCACAGACAATACAAGATGTTAATCACAAGGATTTATTTTTAGCATGTAGTATCTTATAATCTGCCACAGGGGGAGAAATGAGTGCCTATGCCTTCAGAAGGGTAAGATCCTAGTTTACGAATGACATAAGGAATGGCAATATCACACCATAATATAACCATTAGGATTTTAACATCTGGTTGTTAAGTGTATAAAATAAAATTCTGGACATTAGACAAACATCATCATCCTCCCTGTATTCACTTTCATTTGAGAGCATTATTATTCCCTTTTGTGGCTGCTAGCAGAGGGAATGTTTGGAGATCTAGTTTGCAACATTGGAAAAAATCTCCTTTCTCTGTTTGAAGATCGGCAAAGTGCTGAAAAGCCAAGACTGCAAAAAAGGGGGTAGTGAATACTGCTGTAACAGTGGTGAAGCTTTGCAGGAACAACTATCAAGGCTCTGGTGCTAGATTTAAAGAAAGGTTGGATGATTCCAGGCAAGCTTTCCTGCCATTATTGTCAGGCTGCACATTAATTTTCATCTTCTACTTACTTCAAGTACAAAACAGAACCACAATTTCCTGTGCACAAACACAAGTAAAGAGACCTCCAAATATAAAAGCCCGTTTAACTCAACAAAAACTTGCACACATCAGCAGGAGGAAGGGAAAGAAAGGTACTTCATTTCCCTGTGTTTTAACCCAAGTGGGAATTTTGAGGCTGTTTCTGTGAATATGACCTAACCCTCATTCGAAGGTACAGCATTTCTTGCGGCCCTGTACTCATCCTTCTTCTCCAGAATGCTACAATGACAGAATCAGGACATTATGACAGCAGCTTAATACTAAGGCTGATAGAGAAAGGTCACTTGCAAACTGTAGACCTGGCATGCTACAGCTGTGGAGTGCTGTTAGTATAACTGAGAGCAACCACAGACCTTGTTTAGCCAGAAAATCAAATGGCATTTACCATCAATATCACAAGGCAATGCATGCAAAACACAGTGATAAATCTCCTTTTATTGTATGGAGATGGATATGACCTACAGAACTCAAACCTGCTTTTCAGAACAGAAGTTCCTGCTTCAGCAATAATAGTTCAAATCCAGAACAGTGGTCTCACACGCTAACAAATCCTCAGAATTAAAGCTTCCTCAGTTAGTTATTACATACCATAGGGAGAAGACAGAGGGAAAAATTAAGATGCAGTCTCTGCCCCAGTGATCTTACAGCTTGTTCGGAAATCCTGTTGCAATTACTGTGAACAACGTACTTTCCAGAAGACAGAAAAAACTACCTGTTTTCTAACCCTGGATGCTGCTGTCCACTTTGACTATACAGCATGCATCCGTACCACAGGCACCACAGCTACTTAGTCTGTCATTAATGCATCTCACAGCAGGTCTCATTACAGAAAAACATGCACATAGCTGTACATTTATAGCAAGAAGACAGACCCTGCTCGTTACGCAAGAGCTGCCTCACACAAGGGCCACCAAATACAAGAGGTATCTGAAACAGCAAAACTCAGAAAAACACTTGCGTGAAATAACTTTACAGAGAACCACTGAAAAACCGTTGGCCTGAGATCTCCATCTTCCTTCCCTAATATAAAAAGCTCCCATTGAATAGTTATCCACTTGCCTACCGAACCGCAGTTAAAAAAATCTTACGTGAAATACGAAACAGTGCCTTCAGATTAAAAGTGCTTTACCAGTATGTCTGTACAAAGATAAAGTAAAAGGGAACTTTGCCATTGACTGCAACAGGAGCAGAAAGTAGGAGACCAGTTATGTCTCCCAAGGTGAGTGAATTCATAACAGGTATTTACAGTTGAGCCTGGGGACTTACAAAAAAATAATGAAACAGGCTTCTATTTACTCTTAGAATCTCAATCAGCCATACTGCCTTTCATCTTGATGAATTAATAAATTAACGTACTGATGTTTTTTCTTGTTCTTTGAACAATGCTGCATGCATACTAGAATGCTGTAGCGAGAGGCTGAGAATTCATAACTCTGGTTTCAATAAGAACACGTCAGCAGTGTTAATCAGCATTCAGATTACTCATAATAACACATCTTAATTTCCTCCCCCAAGAGAGATCCAGAGAAGTACCATTTAGCCCACCTGAAGTTTAAATATGAAATCAGGTTTAAAGTAAAACATAACTGAGCAGTACCTCTTGCTGTAGAGGTATTGTCTGCTCTAGGTGTATATTGAGGATGGGCACAAGTACCCAACTCTCATCTCTGGTGAGTAACCTCTCCAACGGATGCTTGGGCTTTTTTCACTTTCTTTATTACAAACTTGAATGCTTGAAGACACACATTGTAATCATAGATGTATTTGGCACATTAGACTGGGATTCAAACTAAGATAACTTGGAAGAAAGTAGACAAAACTCTATGCAGGGCAATCTGGAAAGAAGAATAGAAAATACTCACTAACGGGTGTTGCATTCTATAAAGGAGATTAATATAATTGTACCACAATTCAAAGTGGTGATTTTATCAGACCCAGCCATAGGAGTCTTAAAACACCTTGGGTTATTGTGAAAATCAAGAACAGACTCAGCAGTGTCCTCTCAAAATAGAAATGCCTTTTTCCAGATAGGGAAAAGGTATCTGAGCCGAGAGATCTATGAAGTATCTTTGGACTCAAAGCCAAAGAAATGAAACAAATGCTGCCCTTATGAAGTTAAGTGTAGCTTTGGCTGAATAGCTAGCATAGGCTATAGCTAGTACGCAGTGGCTGAACTTTGCTTTTGAGAAATCCTGTTTCTGTTTGTGGGATATCAATTTATCACAGGGAAAAAAATTACAACCAATTGTGATTATCATTTACATTTAAAAGAATTACTTGTTTTAAATAAAAGCACATATCTACACATAGAATATATAGTGAAGTATTCTGGATAATTGTATCACCCCAGGTTTCTGTTTTATAAGACACATCCAGCTGCTTTAGGCATATTGTACTGATTTCTGGAGTTAAACACGGTATGCGCAGCACTGCTTTACCAAGAAGCAGCAGGTCAAAACATTGCAGAATAGAGTAAATTCTGCTCAGGCACAGTTTTGTCATCTCATTGCACATGGTGGAATTTCAAATACTTAACAGATTTTCTGCCTTTCCAATACAGCAGGTAAATCACACCAGTTATTTTACCACTTCTGTAATAAAACAGAGTGTTGGTTATTTTTGTGAAACATTAGTCGTACTGCCAACTATCATATTTGCTCCCAGTTACTAACAGTATAAAATGAAGTGTATGCGTAATTGTGAGGAATTGTTATTCATGGACTTTGAGCCCCACACAGAGATGTGCCCCATGTAATTTTATCATATCCCACAATGCTAAGATGCAACTGCAGTACTAAGATGGGAAAGGTGTACGCTTTTAAACTGAAAGACAGTAGGATTAGACTGGACATAAAGAAATTTTTTTACTGTGAGGGTGCTGAGGCCCTGGCACAGGGTGCCCTGAGAAGCTGTGGCTGCCCCTGGCTCCCTGGCAGTGCCCAAGGCCAGGCTGGATGGGGCTTTGGGCAGCCTGGGCTGCTGGGGGGTGTCCCTGCCCATGGCAGGGGGTGGCACTGGGTGGGCTGGGAGGTCCCTTCCCACCCAAACCATTCTATGGTTTTATGACCTGAAGAGAGTGTCCTTTTTTCTGACTAGATGTTAAAAGACTCCCTGAAGTTTTCGTGTTTCCTAGAAAAATTTTTGGTAGCACTGCATTTTTCACTAGTAGAATCCCTGAGCTTGCAGACTTCTAATTTGGGCAATCATTTGTCACTTCCCATATATATGCAAGGGATGCCATTTTCTTTAGCACTACATAGATTATTTCTGTTGAGTCTTAAGTGACAGAGGACAATGTTTTAGTAGAACTGGATCAAATGTTTCAGTTACTTGCTAATACCTTGACTGTTCCCTGCCATCCTCATCTCCTTTTTCCAGGTCCTTGAAAACAGCTGTTTTAATAAAGAACATATTAAAGACTATTATTTTTACTGTCTCTCCTACCTGCAAAAGAGGTCACAGATGGTTGGTGTGGTTTGGTTTTTTTTCAAATGGCATCCCCACCTTAAGCTTATGCAGATCCCTCAAAAATTATTCTGGTATTGAATAGGTCTGTGTTAAGATTCATGGAGGAAATTTTCATCTAGGAGACTTACTGGACATCTCATATATACTCTTCATATAGCTGTGAAATAGAAGGCCTCCATTTGCCAATAAACATTCTCTTCAGGCATCCACTTTTAAAGACCCAAAGGAAAAAATATTGCCCTTTTGGCAGGCTGTGTCCTCTGGCTTATGGTATTTTTAAAACACATCTGCCTGTATAGAAGTCAAAAATAAGTAGCTTCAGCAGCCACTAACTTGGCATCTCTCAAACATGAGCATAACACAAATAACTTGATGGCAAACACCCTTCTCCTAAGACTTCTCAGAGGCCAAATTGCCTGTGGGAGGTAGAAACGCATTCCTGATTGACGAGAAAGTGCAGCCAGCTACTATGAGTGCAAGAGAGAATTAGACATCTATGTACCTTTGCACACGTCAAAAAAATTGAGCAGTTCTTCAAAGTGGGATAGCTCCTTTCAGATAGGAGGTATTCTTAACCGCTTTTGGAAGCAATAGCTTAAATATGGGCAATGGCATGGGTACAATAAACAGAGACAAGTCATGCTAAGCACAGATTAGGCTAGAATTAGGAACACATAATGTTGACCAAGAGAAAAGTGTGTATTTATGCATTAAAACACCACATGGATGTCTACAATCATACGAATATTTACTGACAAGCAGTAGAAAAAAGTATAATATTTTGCATATCACTAAAAATAATTAGAAACATTAGGCTTGTATTTTTGTTTCCAAATTTAACAGCACTATGATTTATTTTCTTGGTCAACGTGATTTACTTCTTTGTCGTCCCCTCCAAGACCCCAGCATCATCAATAAAGAAAATATAATTATTTGCACAATACATCAAGATCTTCACAGAGCCCCTTAAGTTCACAGTGTGACCCTATTAACCAGAAGGCTGCATCCATCCCTAAAATTGTACTGACCATATTGAGTCTGAAAGCATGACATTCTAGACCAGATCATGATTAATACTGTAAGACAAACCTGCTCTGTGTAATTTCTAAATCTCTTCCTTTCTCATCATTAAAAACCAAAATTAAGAAGTCCTGCAGGATGAGAGGGAGGGAAGAAAAGGGGTCAAATCTAAGTAGATTTCCATATAGTCTCCAAATCTAGACCTGATTAAAAAAAAAATCATAATTTATGGAGTGTGGAAAATCTGGAAAATTAAGAATTTCTCTGCCTAGCAGAAAAGAAATGGAAACTTTGATATTTCTCTTTTGGAAATGTTGAAAAAGTCTTTTATTAAATTGCCCGGCTTTTCTGAAGTCAGTGCATCATTTTTGAAAATACTATTTTGATTCATATATTATGTCACTGAAAAATCAAACAGCTGTGTCAAAACCAAGCAACTCCACCAAACCAAGCACTAATTAAATGTTGCTGAAAACTGTAGCAAAAGGGTTGCTTCAGTTCACAACACTTGCGAGTTTTGTGAGATTTATTTACCAAATCTGACATCAACTAATTGTTTGGCAGAACAGCTTTTACAGCATAAAGAAAAAAAAATATCTTAGTGGATAGCAGCCACTCTTCCCTAACTTCCATTCTCAAGCTGATCTAGAGAGTTGCAAGAAAGACCCACATCCTTCAAGGACATGAAAGCAGACTGAAGAAACAGCAAACCCTTGTCAGGTTGGATTCTAACGTACAGTATCACCAAACACAGATTTCATAGCCATCACTGCATGCTAACTCTGCGAAGGGCTCTGCCTCTGTAAGTTACCGTCACACCAGTCCCTTGCCAAGTTCGGATTTCGTGGTCTCACAAAATCTCTGAGCCTGCAGCTCAGAACCTCAGCGGCATTTCTGCACGTGCTGATGCAGCAACAAAGTTCCTGTTACAAATGTTCCCCTTGCACCCACAGAGTAAGGTGCTTAATGCACGTCTGCTCGCTAGTATCATGCTAGTACACTTGATTGCGAGGCTTATCAAAAAGGAAAAGTATCAATGTACTCAGGATTTCCCCGGCAGGGGAGTCAGTTTCAGCTCCTCTGTGCATAAGTGGACAACAGAAACACGCGGACACATTCAGCACTACTAACAATCACTAAATTTAAAAAAAAAATAAAATACAGTTTAAAAGTGAATTGCTCAGTGAACTGTTACTGTCAACCTGCTCCATCAACAGTGAGAAAGAAGGCGCATGCGACTGAACATGCCTACTTACTCCTGGTACTTCAGAGTGATATTCACCTTTCTCAGAAGTCCCTACCACAAAGAAAAAATACTTCAGAAAGGATGTTGGTACAAGCACTAGCTCGTATTTTCTATTCCAAGGAATCAACTGATAACCTGTAACAGAGAAGCTTTCCACTCTCTGCCCGAATCCCCCAGTATCTGTAAAGTCCCAAGAGGGGGTTTCTGGGGATAACCTAAAATATTAGGGGGATACAATCAGGAATTCTTGAACTGTCTCATTTGTTTAATCATCTGTGTTCTACTAAACAGGAACTTGTCACATGAGTAAGTCTTTTTATCACCACTTAACAAGTTGATTATATCTGAACTTGCAATTAAAAGAAAGGGGCTTTTATTTTTCTCGGCCCATCTGAGCTTGCTCTAAGGATCATATTTCAATTTCAGTTGCTCTTTAATTTTCTGCTTTGCAAGGGCAAAAGTAGATAGGGACCACATGTCACAAGCACACTCCTCCCAAAGCCCTGCTATCAAACACTTGGCTCTGCTCAAGGAGGAGGTGACATTTGTTCCACTGTGAAGTGGATTTTGCTATGTGAACAAGCAGAAACTATAATGAGCCTAAACTTGTTTTCTTTGGGGCCCAGAGCCAGCATTTCAACTCTTGCCAAGACAATGATTAACATGCTAACTCAGAACTCCACTGACCCAAACTCTCCACCAGACAAGACTGCTGGGATTGAGGTTAGGTAACCCAAACATCACTGTTTTCCGAATCATGACTGCTGATCCAAGCACCCTGGCTCTAGATCCCAATGCTGACTCTAGAACCAGAACTTCAGAACACAGCAAGTCAAAAACCCAAATCAAGCTGTTACACCTTTCCATCAACTAGAGAACTCTGATGGTGGTTCAGGGATACAAATCGATACCCACTCCTATAGCAGAGAAAAAGACAACTTCTACAAACTTTAGCCAAACAATACTCTTTGGCCTTTAGTAGTTCTTCCCTGAGTTTGCAGGTTCTTAATGCAAATTATGAAAACTAATGCAAATACCACTGTGAACTTTTTTTCATCCTCAGCAAATCCTTGTTTACTTCACCATCTCTGTCAGTATCTGCAACAATATTGAGAGAGACATTTTCTACTACCACAAAATGGTGAAACCCCCTTGGAACTAAAGGAGTGGTTTCAGTGTTTACCTGCTGGAAATTTCATCCCAGTAGCTAGACTGGATTCATGCTGCTTTGTTCATCTGCTCTTAAGCGGTATTTTTAGGAAATAACATTTCCACATAAGCCAGTTCCCATCACTGCAACAATTCTGTTAGCTACAAGGGGAACACTGGCCATACACATTTCCCTATCTCTCCAAAGCCTGTCTCATTTTGCTAATGGGCTTTGAAAAAATCCAAAATTAAGTCTTTGCTTTTGCTTTTATTTACCACGTTTCACCTATGCTTTGCATTGTTTCAGAATAAAATTCAAGCCCTAATTATTACATTGCATGCTCTGCGTGCTAGGTCACATAGAATATGTGATTAATGAAAACTGGTTTATATTATTTTAGTATGAAATCATAACTCAGCATCCTAAGATCAACCCAAAAACTCAGCTCAGACTTACTGCAAGTATTTGCAGCATTTATACAATTCTGTTCTGTATTTCTTTTAATAGGTGGGCTGTGGCAAATTTCACGTTAGTAGTTTACTTGTGCTTTATTCCACCAAATGGTGATAAACACATCTTCAGAACAAATCCTAACCACTCCCTGCTTTTGACTGTACAAAAATCATAGTCTTGTAGTTAGACTGTTAATACCACAGTAATTTTCAGGAATATTAAAATACTTTCAGAACTGAGCTCACAATATCCTTCGGATTCGGGACTCTGCACAAGGAATACGGGATGACTGGTGCCACTAGGCCACTCATGCTAAAATTACTGTTGGCCCTTGCTCTAAAAAATGAACCAAAACACTCTATCCAAGTTGCTGGCAGCTCCATGGAAACAGTCAAAAGGAGACAGAAGCATTATTGTTATCCAAAGCAAAGCTGAGGAGATTTGTTAAACCAATATTCTAGTATTCTGTGGCTAAAATACCATCTGTCACTTTCTTACAATTATTTGCCTAGACGCTGCCATAACACAATGCACAATGAGAACACCGCTACCAGTGAAAATACAAAATCCTGCCCTACCCTGAAAGGAAACAGAAATTTTCTGGAATCTATATTTTTCAGAATGGCATATACATGGACACAGATGAGAAACACTATTTAAGAATGTGTCCTGGCTGTGGCCAGGCCGGGGTTAATGCTCAGGCCCGGGCCAGGTGAGCCGGGCCGGGCCGGCCGCTATTCCACACCACGTGACGTCACGCCCCTATAAAGGGACTGGCCCGGGAGGGGCCCGGGGCTGCTCCGGGACGGTCTCGCTGTGGCCTGTGTGTCTGGTCTGTCTGGTCGTCGGTCGGTAAAGTACTGCGTTTGTTATCGCGGTTGTTTACATCCCGGGATAATTATTGCAGCCCTATTGTCATTTCCCCTCTCCCTTTGTCGGCCCATTAAACGGCCGTTATCTCAACTCGAAGCCATTTGCCCTTTTGTTGCCTCA
>VWZZ01004457.1:196098-211008 GCA_013399095.1 Psophia crepitans | reverse complement strand
TGCACCCCGAGTCGCCCCGCGGCCACCGGCGGGAGCTGACCCCGCCGCCCGCAGGGTCTGTCAGGGCGCCGCGCCACTCGCCCGAGGGGGGCCTGGCGACCCTCGCTGAGGGTGACGGGCCTCAGCCCCCGGGCTAGAGCCTGGGCGACAGCCGCAGCCCGCAGGGCCACGGTGCTTGGGAGCTCTCCCTTGTGTGGGCCGGGAGAGAGATGGCCTGACGTCCCCACACCCGAAATCCCACCCGAAATCACCTTCCAGAAGGAGCAGGCTGTCAACAAGACGGGTTTTCGGCCACGAGGCCATGAACCTCAATGGAAGGGCACCCGTAAGGTTCTGGGGAACACGCTCCAGCCCGGACTGAGTTAGCAGAACTGTTTACGTATCCGAGTCAACTGCGGAAGCAGTCGCACCGGTGCGCAGCCCAAACGTCAGTGAGGCGGCCGTGCACCAAGGGCCACAGGAGTCCCTGCTCTTCGAGTTCTTCAGAACTTCCTCATCTCCACCCTTCAGAGGACTGAAAGTGCTATCCCTGAAAGAGGTCGGTAGGCTGACAATAATAAACACACCAAGAATTCCAACCATTATCCTTTTGGCACTTCACGGAGAAGATGAGCATAGCTATTAGCCCTTGTCAGATAAGGTGTCAGTTTTTCTGCAAAAAATAGACGCTTCTCTGTGTGGGCAAACTGAAGGCAAATGTCACAGGGTTAGTTTGTTTTTTTCCTAACCACAGCAACACGCAGGACAAAAGCATCTGTAAAAACTAAAAGATTGTTTAGTTGGGTGCTGGATTTGCAGATTATCTCCAGTCTATAAAGCGATTCCCTGGTCAGCAGCAAAATCAGAACAAAACTAGTGACATAGTTTGAATTATTTTTTTCCCTCCAGCCTGAACACCAAATTCCATCAGAGTGCCCCCTCAGCAGGTAGTTGTTAGGCCTCACTGTAAGTGCCAGGATTTCAAACCTTTACTGTGAAATCGGCCAGAAAAGGAGAAGGAAACCCGGCACTAGAAGCAGAGGTCTCAAGAGTAAAGACACTGGCACCATATGCCTGACTCAAGGCTGGCTAGTTTGTCCTGGCTTCAGCTTCCTCACTTGTAAAGTGGAGGAATTTATTTTTTCTCAGAGCGGTGTAAGAGATTCCGTGATTTTTTTTTTATTTTTTCATTTTGTTGAGCAGGGTCTGTACCAAGGGATCCACATGAGCATGAGGTGTGTATAGTATAGCCTAACACCAAAGAGTGCAGCAGGTTCCTCTGCTCAGCCCCACGTTACACACCTGGACACACCTCAAAAGGAAAAGCGCTTGCCATTCATATGGCAAGCTCCAAGTGGAAGATGTTATAAATGGGCTTTATAGAATTACAGTGTTTTCATAAGAAGTATCCCATGGGCAGTTAACACATTCAGTGACTGAAAAAAAAAAAAAAGCTTCAGTGCTCAAAATAAACCAAAGTTCTGTTTTTTACAGGATGCTGTTTGTATATATCTAGGCTAAATGTTTTATTTGCACGTCTTGGTTACTGATTGCATGACTCTGGAAATGGCCTTCCGAGAGACCAGTACAGTGGCTGCACAAGGTAAATGGAAGGTCTGAAGTACCTTGAAAAGGGAAAAAACAACTGTGAATAATCCTAAGGTGCATATGATATGGCATGACTCCGCTGGGACTGCAGGCACAAAGAGACCATGACATTAGCCCAACAGGTTCTGGGAGGCTCAGTTTGTTGTCTTAGGGGATCCTGTGGCAAAGAGTCAGCAAAATAGCTTGTAGGCCCCCTCCTCTGTTTGCAGGCTCCTTAGGAGGTAAGGCTGTGCTGTCATAGGACCACAGAATGGTTTGGGTAGGAAGGGACCCCAAAGATCAGCTGGTTCCAACCCCCCTGCTATGGGCAGGGACACCCCCCACCAGCCCAGGGTGCCCAAAGCCCCATCCAGCCTGGCCTTGGACACTGCCAGGGAGCCAGAGGCAGCCACAGCTTCTCAGGGCACCCTGTGCCAGGGCCTCAGCACCCTCACAGGGAAGGATTTCTGCCTCCCAGCTCAGCTCCAGCTCCCCTCCTGCAGCTTCAGGCCATTCCCCTTGGCCTGGCCGTCTCTGCCCTGTAAACAGTCCCTCTCCAGCTTTTCTGTAGCCCCTTTGGGGACTGGAAGGTGCTCTAAGGTCTCCTCGGAGTCTTCTCATCTGCAGAATAACCCCAACTCTCTCAGCCTGTGCCTGACAAAATCGCAGAGCAGATCCTTGTGGAAACTGTGCTGAGGGACATGGAAGATGAGGTGATTGGTGACAGCCAACATAGCTTCAGTAAGGGCAAATCATGCCTGACAAATCTGGTGATTTTCTAGGACAAGGTTACAGTGTTGGTGGATAAGGAAAGAGCAACTGATGTCATCTACCTGGACTTGTGCAAGGCATTTGACACTGTCCCACGTAGCATCCTTGTCTCTAAATTGGAGAGACGTGGATCTGATGTACAGACGACTCAGTGGTTAAGGAATTGGCTGGATGGTTGCTCTCAGAGAGTTGCGGTCAACAGCTCAATGTCCAAGTGGAGATCATGTTGTAGCCGTGCTTGCACTTGGCTGCGAGTTCTGGTGGCCTGGATCATGACTTGCCTTCCCAGCTGGACCTCAGACGAGCCTTGTCCTTGTGGACTTGCAGGGCCTCTCGGCTGTCCCAGGTTACCACGCCCTGCCAGTCCTGCTCACCTCACTCACCCGGGTGCTGTGGGGGAAGCCCCTGCCCTGCCAGCCTTCCTAGCACAGGGCTTCCCACTCTCAGCTCCCTGGGGAAACCCACGCTGCACCCTGACTTGTGTCAACAGAGATGGTGGCTACCAGCACCATGACCGAGCCTTTCTGCCGATGCAACCATGGTACTGGTGTACGTACCTCCCTGTAAGTGTATAAATGCTGCCAAACGCAGTGATGTCTGAATTAATATTTGTGCCTATGCACAGTAGAAAATAGTTTAACAGATAGGATTGGGAGGCCTTTACCTCACGAACTGTAATTTGGGAGAGTAGTACTAACAGTGCATGTACATTCAGAAATCCAGACTTTGCTTGTTCCAAAAGGGTCTCCTAAAGGAACAAGACATTGCATTTTTCACCCCAAGGTGAGAAGTGTGGTAGCTATCCAACAGTACAAAACCGCTGAGAAGGTACTGATGGCGAAGTTAACCAGTAGTATCTTTGTAAATTTTCAAACAGTTATAAGAAAACTCTAGGCATGCAAAATAATCAGAAAGGTCAAACGGAGCCTGTTCCACAGGCTGCCATACAGCACAATGAGCACCAAGCAATTCCCATCACAGACTTGAGAACCAGCATCCATCTCGAGCACTGCTAGGAGGTTAAGGGTAGCACCAATATTTGCACACTTGCAAAAGCAGGAAATCTACGAAGTAAAATCGAGCCTTAGAAACGCTACTCACTTGATACTCCAGACAAAGGCAAAAAAACCTTGTGAAGTCTCGCCAGTTTGTCCAGGAGGAAAAACCCTTTCTGTTGCCAAACCTGATGATCAGCTTAACTCTGAGCATTTGATCAGACAGTTTCTCTTTATTTGATCTAGTCTATTAATAAGAGTCTGTTAGAGTTTTCTCACTTGTTATTTATTACAGATGTTATTTAGGTCTTCCTCCAACAGTGATTCTGTCAATACACGTTATGCTTCAAATCACCTAGTGCACGAAGCTGCCGATGCAGAATGTATGACTAATTTTAGGTTAGCCTGTTTCTTCAGGGGTCTTTTTTGGTGTAACATAACTGACTATGGTCTGGAGCCTGCCATTTCTAATTCAGGGGAAACTAATAACTTCAAAGAGTAAGAATCTGGCCCTGTATGTTCACAACAGTATACAGCTTTTTGGGTTTTGGAAGGGTCCACATATTTCAAACTGTAAATCTTACAATATCATAACTGAAGTTATGTAATAGCACAGGGCATACGAGTTTTGGGCACACATAAGTAAAGAAATGCTTCAATTTATTAGGGAAATACAGATGGGAGAAAATGGCAGCACTCCTGGTTTGAAAACATTTCAACTGCACTCAGAAGTAAAAAATTTTTCTGACAAAATAACTACAACTGACCAATTTTCTAATCAAGCAATTGTATTACTAACCTAAAGTCTCATCACTGAGCCACACACATTAGCAGATGTGATCAAGTACAGAAATCATGTTAATGAACTTGTGCCTAAGTCCTGAGCAGCTGCTTAGTTTCCTTCTTCCCTTATTTGCTCTCAGCAAACAGGATGCTTTGGCTAGAACAGTTACCTTTCACCAGCAGCTGGGGTGCGACACGGCCAGGACAGGTGACCCAGACCAGCCAAAGGAGCTATTCCACGCCATGTGAGTCATGCCCAGCAGAGCGGGGGGGCTGCTCGGGGAGGGGCAGTACTGCTGTGGGCGGCACAGCTCGGGACAGTCCAGTTTCGGGATGGGTCTGAGCACATAGACCAAGCTGTACAGTCGGTGGGTGAGAAACTGCACAGGCAGCACCAGTACTGTTGTTGTTTCCCACGCCCTTTGCTGTCCCAGTAAAACTGTCGCCTGTCGTTATCACAGCTCGGGGGGGTCTGCCTTTTCATTCCCATTCTCCTACCCGTCCCGCTGCAGGGGGCACCGAGCAAGCAGCTGCGTGGTGCTCAGCTGCTGGGTGGGGTAAAATGGCATTTCCATGACTGCAACTTGGCCGTGCTTCATACAATACCTGTATTCGTGTGAACAACGTAATGCTCAGGCAAACAAAACCTGTATAGATATTTAATCTTTACTATTAACTATTTTTTACAACTAGATTAGAGGATAAGGCTTTAAGTAATGCAAGAGGGGCCGCCCCGGGCAGCGCCTGAACATGCTGCCTTCAACCACCTCTTGTCAGCATCCTCCAAACATACTATTGCACGGTCCTCTGCTCACAGCTGTAGTAACAGAAAACTTCCAGTATTCAGCAGCCGTGGAAGTAGCGTGCCTATGAGCTCTCTGCCAGCAGAAAGGCTGATAGGGGTCGGGAGGCCTCCCAGGAGGGGGCTCATATTATATGAGAAGTGGACAAAGAGCCCAGTGCACACCTTCCTCTGACCCACGTCAGCAGGCAGGCACAGGAGTCCTGATGAAATACATCAAGGGCTTCCCTCCCCATTCAGAAACATCGTAGTACTTCCAAAGAAGGAATGTTTATGATGCTCCTCCACACGCCCCTGCTGGGTTTTACTGTTAGTGAAATAGTTTGCTTAGCATGAACATCTGCAGATTATCTGTAATTGCAGATTATTTATAATACATGAAAATATTCCTAGTGTAACTGAACAGCACAGAGACCTTTGGCTGAGGTTGGCTGAGGTCATAGGTCAAACAGATACCCCAAACTGCTGGTTGTTCTTCACAGGTCACTGCTCAAAACAAACAAAATCATATTCCTGACACGAAGATGGCACCCAAACATAACAGTGTCTTTGTCTGAAGGGCGCTAAGCGTCAATGAGCAAGACAGTTCAAGTCAAAGTCTGCAGCGTTATTAACCTCTATCTTTCTTGGCCTCAGTGAAATTGCGAACATGTCTAAGGAAATCTGGTTAACAGCTTTCAATGTGAAAGACAAGAACAGGACAGGTGATAACAGCAGCACCCAACAGCAGATAACCAAGAGTAGAGTTCCAAGCCACAGGTTGATGGGCCACTAAAGGAACCACCCAAGCGTAACTCTGGAGAATCAACCAGGAGCTTTCTAAGACTATAGTTGGTTATCAGGGAAGATCTCACAGGCAAGAACAAATTTATTTTCAGATGCCTGAAGGGGATCACAAGACCACTTAAAATGTATCATAGGATGTCTCAGGGGAACGATCGCAGACCCCAAGGGAGGTGGTGAAGATGGATCAGGGAAGAACAAGCATGGGAAAACTGGGGGTGGGGGGTGAGAACTTACACGTGGGGCGAGGCAGAAGAGCCACCAACTGCATGCAAGCAGGCTGCTGATCATTCACCTTTGTCTGTCTGAGACTTACAGCTCATCACCTTAGTGCATTCTACACTTCAAACGCTATCGCTGCCTGTTTTCTGTATCATTGTGATCCTTGCTGTTTGTGTACATACACCTGTATTCCAACAGGAACCCTAACCAGGACTAGCCAGCAAACAGGCGAAACCCAGATCTGTAGATACCCTAGGTCCAGGGCTGAGACTGAACAAGATACCCAAGGTCTAGTCATGGATACAGAAGAGACTCAAGGCCATGGGCAGAAACTGGTGAGACAGAGAATGTGAACACATACTTAAGGTATATGTTCCACTAGCAAACTTTAAGCAAGTAGGAACAGGATCAGGACAGTTCTATGGTTTCTGTTTTCAGCAAGTGCATCTACAGGCACTGTCCTCTTATGGTCACGTCTGTAGTACATGAGCACATACATGCATCTTTGAAATTCACACTTAGTCTAGTGGCTGGACACGTGAACAGGAATATGCAGCAGCCCTACAGTGGGGGCATCCCCTGTACCATGCTGTCCACAAGATGTGGCAATCCTTAAAAAAACAATCCATTACAGTTCATCCTATTTCATTTGCTACAGTACACATGAAAGCTGCACCACAAAGAAGTCTGAGGACAGTAATTTGATCATTAGTTTTTTTAATTGTGCTGTCCCACTGGCTGGTCTTCTGCTGACAGCCAAAGTATCTGTCAGATCCACAGACAGAAAGGCAAGCAGCTGTCACCTGTGGCTACTTGGAATGCCTGTGACCCTTCTCAATCCTTCAACATAGATGCAGCACCTATATCTAAGTGCCTATATCTACTGCTTTAGTGGAACTTCTTCTGCTTAGTTCAAGACGAGCAAAAATCCTTACGTCGCCAGGCAGGTAACAGTTTCTGATGTAGACAGCAATGATACCATTAAGAATTCACCCCAAGTAGTTCAGTAAAAAACAGAGGTAACAGGGCGGAACCAAACTTGAATTATATTTTATCTCAAGCACACAAGGTCTTCCCAGTCCCTCAGTTGTAGCAGTCCTGTGTTCTGGAACATGCCTGCCCTCTGCAAGGAATGAGGTGGTGAGAAGCACAGCACATTCTCACTTCTCAGCACAGGCACTTTCACATAGGCTGCAACTTTGCCTGTCGGGGCACATCTGTCCTGAGCTGCGGGCTCTAGTAACTCCTACCCTTGACGTGAAGGCAACAATGAATGTAGAAATTTCACTGGAAAGAAATAAGTGGTTGCAAGCCCCATCTGCAACATCACGTTCAATGCACAGGTTAGAAGTATCAGTATTGTTCACGGTGTTACAGAAGACAGATTGAGTGGGGAGACACGACGTGTGGGAGTGTTGTTGGCCGACAATGATGCAGGGAGAAAAAAGGGAGCAGCGATATCTGTGGATGATGTTTCTCCTTGGTTGCGAAGCTGTAAGATCTGCCGCAGCAGAGCCTTGCCTTCTTCTCTAGTCTGAAAAGAATTTGTAAAAAAAAAAAAAAAAAAAAAAGTTACTCCTATGGATGGGTGGTTTCCAAGTCAAATTCAGTAGGTAAGCAGTGTAGGTTTTTCTAGTTTGTCATTCTGTAAGGTTGTAAGCCACAAAAACCATCCTCATTTCCTTTTTCTTTTGTTACCTAAACAGGTTAAGGTACGTCACTTTTTTTTTCCAGTCTTTCCTCCTTTTACTCACCTGATTCGCATGTTACTTGGGTATTTCAGACAGTGGTACCATCAACCACTGAGTATGTCTAAATATTCCACTGAAAAGTAGACTGGAGAAGCTTCAAGTAAGTTCTCCAGAGTTCCAGGCAGCTTTGTTAAGGACAGGCCAAACACCCTGCACTCATGGCTAGTGTCTACCACAAGGCTGAAGTTAAAAATCTAAACCTGCCCGCTTACAGATACAGAACATCTCAGAATATGGAGTGACATACAAACCCCAAGTACCATTATATCCCCTGTACTGTCTACACAAGGATGAGAAAAAAAAGTTATGGGAGTACCATCACTACACAGTGCCTGGGAACCTGTGACCGTTTAACCACGTCCTTGAGCCTCAAGTTCTTTTATTTAGTGAACACCAGTGAGACATGGTTCAAGTTTACCATCTACACCATATTCCATGATTTTAGTCAAACATAAGCAGCACTAGTGACCAGGTAGACACCACCACCACTCAGGCTGTGACCTGCGCAGCAGACAGCCCTCACTCCAACAAAGGATTCCTTCTACTTCGAGGGAAGCAAAGATCAAGTTCATAGATTGCCTAAGAAACACCAGAGGCTGCACAACTACTCACATCATTGAATGCACAGCATTTCTGAGCACACGCTGAGGCTTCATCCCAGAGCTTACACTTGAAGTAGTATTGGGCCAGGTAACGAAAGGCAGTGCTGACCTCCAGGTGCTCCACTATCTCCTACAGTGGGGGGGGTGGGTAAAAAGCATCATCTTTAGTGCCTTTCAAGGTAGTTCTACCCCAACACTTACTTCTCCTTTTACTCCCAAGATACCATCTTACCCCACAGGAATAGATATCCTGGATGTATTTGATATAGCACTGAGCTGCCTGTTCAGATTCATTCAGCTGTTCATGCAGCCTAGAAAAGAAGAAAAATGGGCCACTGGAACAAGACTGCACTGTCAAAGACCTTCTTGGTCTATGAGGAAGTACCTACTCAACCTGACCTGGACTAAAGCCAGGTCTTTTCCTTCAGAATTTGCAAGACATGCACCACGTACTGCCCCTCATGAAAAGAGATGATCCAGCTTGAGAACGTTTCGATTACCAGGAAAGGAGCCAGTCAGATACTAACTGCTAGAAGCAGTGACAACCAAAGCAGGGACCTTTACTTATTCCGTTACATTTTAAAGCTTTTAGCCAGTAAATAGGATAACAAAGGTCTGTTATTTCTTCCAATACTTCCCCTGCCACATCCCAAGAATATTTGTACAGCAGCTTCACTTTCACTTGCTCTTTTCCTTCCCCTTCACATGACTTTATGCCCACCAAAAATTAGTGACGTCAGTGTTCTTTTCAGCACATTTATTTCACATTAGTCCATTTCCCAGTGTCACAACCATATACTAGGGGGAAAAGGGGGGATTAGAAAAAAAACCGAAATCAACCAGTCTGCAATTTTGTACATCATCTACCATCATGGATTGCTTTAAATTTCAAAACAACAAATACAACTGCTAGCCCTGCCTGCTCAAATCACCTCAGGATTCAGAGGTTCCTTGCAACCAACATTATGCTATGACTCCCTCTAGTTATCCTTAAAGCTGGACACCAAAATTTGCAGTCACTACAGACCCACAGATACCCGTTATTACACAGCTCCAGAGGTAATACTACCTAACAGTAATTCCCCTTGTTTTACATTTAGTATTTTATCATTAGGCATCAATGTGCTAGTTGCACTTAACACAGTATTGTCAGTTCAGTGATAACACGTACTCACTTTGCTAGTTTCACCAGTGCCATTTTCTCCACATCTCCCACAGCATAAGCTCTCCAATAGCACTGTCAAGGAAGGAAAGTCAGTCCAGCACACCACAAAACCAACTCCAGCTCATGACTCGTGCAAGTTAGAAACAGAAAACAACATGGCTTTCCAGCAAAGGAGTGTGTATATACTGTAGATGACTCTCTATTTATCAGCTGCTCTAGTTTCATTGCAGCAAGCTTCCCCAACTGTAACTGCCACAGAAATTACTTCAATAAGCTCCTAACAACATGCCATATGCACTTCTGGAAGCAGCAGCTGCACAGCACTGCTGTGACTCTACCTAGTGTCCTGGGAGACATCCTGACATCTTACTCCACACAGCAGTTCTCACTTACCTTTTTAGCTTCCACCAACTGATTGAGCTTCTCATAGCATTCTCCCAGAGCAACCAGCATACGAGAATCATTTGGTCTGCAAAAGAACAATTCCTAAATTTAGCTTAATGGAGAGCCAGCCAATCTCAGGGAGGTGGAGGGGGAGAAATCTAAACCTGGCAGTGTCTGTCATCCTCTCTTTACACCTGACCAGCATTCCTCAGCATTTAACTCGCAGAGCCTCTGTGAACAGTTAACTAATACAACCAGAGGGTTTGGAATAGCAAGAGTGCACAAATCACAGTGTTGATGCTCTCCCTTCCCCAGCTTAGTTCCTGTGTGTAAATTGCTTATCTAGTGGCAACCATGTGAGAGCGAACATCAGTAAACACAGCTCCGTTCTCAACTCTACCTGAGCTGGTGGGCCCGTCTGTAGTAATAGAGGCAGTAAAAAGGCATTTTGAGGATTTCATAGGTTTGCCCCAAGCCATACCATGCTCTGTAGTCCCTTTTGTTCACCTCTATTGCATGTCTGTCAAAGAAAAGGAAATGAACTAGTCAGAAAGCAGTCAGGATCACAACCAAGACAAAAATTCAGCAAGACTAACAAATAATACAAGACACTACTTCAATCATTTTGTATGCAGACATCATTTCGTGCTGTACGTGAGTGATACCTATAAGCCTGGATAGCAGCAGATGTGTTCTTCATTTCCATATACTCATGTCCCATGAGTGTCCAGGCTCCCAGGTAACGAGGATTCAGTTTCAAAGCCCTCTGGAAATAGAGTGCTGCTTTTTCATGCTGGGAACGTAAGCTATAGTAATTCCCTAAAGCAAAAGTCACAATACTTAAATTTTAAAAACCACATAAGCAAGCAAACAAAAAAAATAGCAGAGAAGTAGGAAACATATGGAAGAGGTATTGTCTACTACCTCCTAACTTAAATTATAAAGAGTGCTATTAAAGGCAGATCTGATTCAAACCTCAAGCAACCCAACAGCAGTGTGTTCTCCAGTGTTCTGGTGAATCTGCTTCCGGTTGTACCACTCAATTCAGATCCCATCCCACTGGCCTTAAAACTTATGTCACAATTAACAAATTAACTTCCTGGTCCTGACACACCATTATTTCCTTTGGAGCTTCAAGACTATTAATGAAGGGAATATCAGCTACACGAACCCTCACAATGACTTCCTCAGCTCCTTTCTGCACTGATATTATTACAGCAGCTCTGCCAGAGAGAAATGAGGGACAAGGGTATTCTGTCATTTGGTCTGGTTTGTAGGCTGCCTGAAGCCACATTCATTAAGTGGTTTTGATAGCTTTGCTGGCTATCAAAGTGCTGGCTTTGTAAGCGTTTCTAAGATCTCCTCACACAGCCTGTGGACAGTGTAATAAACGTGTAGAAGAGCTGGTTCTCACCAATTACACAGCAGGTCTCAACACGATACTTATCTATCTCACAGAGATTGTGGGCCAGGTAGCTCAACTCAGGCTTCATGCTCTAGTGAAACAAAGAAATGCAAGTGGTGAGAAAAGGAGCATGTTACAGTTTCAAAGAAAACCTCGGCAGTTAACAATGCATACATTGCATCTATTTAACGGAGCTGTGAAGCAGTAAGCAGAAACTGAAAGCCTATATTCAGAGAGGCTAGGCAGAACCAGCTGCTTTGCCAGTGTTTAACATACCTCTGATATATACCATCATTATGGATAGGGAAAAGAAAGAGTGCTTACCCTCACATACAGCAAATTGGAGAAAGTGTCCATGTTTTCTATCCTGTAAGGATCTTGTTTCCTTAGCTCGTTAAAGATGGATAAAGCTTTGTCAATATCTGAAGAAAGAACAGCAGATGGGAAAACAAGAACTATAAATGGCAAGTTTGCATTAAGGGGCTCATTCCTACTAGTTAGTAAGTGTCACTGACCTCGGATATTGTGGTAGGCAACTGCAATCTGAGAGATGATGTAAGTGCTTTTGGAAAATCCTGCATCAATGAGACTCTGATACTTCTGCAGAGCCTCCTCTATCAGCTGCAGCTCTGTATAAATGTGTGCAAGAAAGAACTCTTTCATCCACGTATCTGGCAAGGACAGGAACTTCAACTAGCAAGAACCAAAGAAGAGGTGGAAGAGACTACAATCAGTAGTATTCTAACAGCCACCTGCAGCAAAGAATCTATCATCTTCCCTCCCATGATTTAGTACATGCTCTCGAGGTAGCATGCTTTGCTATTGCTTTCTTAATGCGTAACACCAACTACAAGAGTGCAGTATTAGGACCAAGACTTAATACCAGGTTCTTCCAAAGGAGAGACTAAGCAATGCCTATAAATTGAGACTTTGATACAGGAAAGGAGCATTACAACATCCAGTCTAAGCAGCAGTACGAATGGACCATATCACTCTCTTTAGCCACTCCCAATCTATTCCCAGGACGGCTGAAACTGCAAAAGAATTGAAGCCAGTTCCTTTAGTCCATCAGGGAAGGAATTATTGTCTTCCTATCTGACAGCAGCTGGCTTCTGCTTCAGCCACTGGCCTTACTTTATTTTCTTCCTATGTTTGAACATCGATATCACATCACTATTTTTGATTAGCTAAGTGAACAGACTCCAAATAATCTCATAAAAAATGGATTCTCCCTTTTTCCACAAATCAGTAAGGCTTTCTTCTGTGCCATCTCTACTTTTTTAAATACTCCACCAGCCAGAACTGACTGAAGAACCCCAGGAGCGGTCTCAAAGCCCCAGGCACAAAGAATAATCTATTTTGGTTTTATATCTAAATTCAATTCTTTGATACAGATCATCTCATACACGTTGTCTTTGTATTTGACAAAAGGAACACCTACATTAGTGTTTTAGTTTTAAAAGCAGTGATTCTACATAGCCTTTCAGGCCACCAAAAATGCTCAGTAACTGTGGAACTAGAACCAGATTAAGGGGGGGAAAAAAATATTAAAAAAACAAAGAGAAAGAGAATGGAGAATTATCTTGGGACACCCTCCTTCATGTGACAAGGCAATAAGCCGGCTGACAACTACTTCAGAACATGTGAATTAGCCATGTCTTAAACTACTTCGTGGGTGAATAAGAAATTAGCCCTGTCTGTATAACGATTCTCAAGCTACAACATGGCAAACAATTCAAGAAAGAGAGGCTTTAACAACATAATTTAGAATCCTGGATTGCCTTGCCTGAGATAGTCTCACAAAATAAAGCAGTGTGGCAACTGAACCATTGGTTACTGAATGAGCTTAAACTCCAGAATTTGTTGCTACATCTTGATATCTCCCAAGTTTTACCATCTCTTTATCTGTAATCAAGTTGCAAAGTTCCAGCCACGCTCCCCAATGCAAAGGTAAGACATGAGCAGCTTCAACAAACACATCTATTGCTTCTTTCACCAGGTCCAGCTTCCGCAGTACAACACCATACCTGTAAAGAAAAGTCATCAAGTTAATCAGAATCATAAAATTCTGCATATCTGCACAAATACACTAGAAATAAATGCATACGCTTACAAA
This sequence comes from Psophia crepitans, assembly GCA_013399095.1. Classification (NCBI taxonomy): domain Eukaryota; kingdom Metazoa; phylum Chordata; class Aves; order Gruiformes; family Psophiidae; genus Psophia; species Psophia crepitans. The sequence continues at coordinate 197,663 of VWZZ01004457.1, read as the reverse complement.
TAAAGGCCAAATCCATCCAGTTCCCGTGCCTTGTGTTTCTTGCTGAGCTCAACTCTCAATTCTCGTAGAGCTTCATTTTTCACCTGTCCTTTTTCCAGAGGTCCTGCATGAAGAATAAGTCAAACAGCTAGCTTTCAATCAAGATTCTTACCACAGCAGTTATGAAGTCTAGGTTATATTCAGCATCATCACTGACACAACCTAAAGGCAAATCAGTCTGGGATTATTTTTCTCTTTTAAAAACAGAAAGTAACTTAGTATGATCACCTGCTTTAACAGAAGAATAGATGAAAATCTGTAATCTGTATTAAGTCAAAGAATTGAAAGAATGAAGGAAACGGTGTTACAGCACACTTGTTCAAAATTGAGGGGAAAGCCATAAAACAAAGATGATTTACATGGAGAGGTATTACTGGAAGCTCCATTATATTGTTTTATGTTCCTTGACACCAGAGACTTACCCAAACTATCTACTGTTTCATCATCCTTCTTCTTTTCCCCTGACTGTGGAAAAAGAGAGGAAAACCATTATTATGTTAGAACAACATAGTCCTTATGTTTGCTGCAATGTTAGCAGCAGTATGCAAACTGAGTTCTCACAAACATCACAGTTCTAAAAAGAACACCCCTATTCCCCTTCCCCCCAAACATACAATTTGGACTTCTAGGTGGTCATTTGGAACAGAAGAGGCAAAAAATAGGGTATGCCAGGGAGGGGTAGGAAGCAGATGAGTTCAATACTAAAAGGTGACTTTTCCTTCTCTCTTACCAGGTATCTAGAGTACATATACAAGAAGTAAGCTTTCTGACTCTTGCAGCCCCGTAGAAAATAGGCAGCCCTTTCATATTCCTTCAGATCAAAGTAAGACTTGGCTAACGTATAAGCATCCAAATCACGAGCATCCTCCTGCAGGGACACAGAAGAGTTGAGACCTCAGAGGCTCTGACATGCTTTAAAAAAAATCACCTGGTTACAAACATACCCAGGAAACTGCTCTGAAAGCTAAAAACTCAAAGACAGTTTGAGTACCGTTAGAAAAGTCTCTCCATTCCCTTACACGATCAGATTCCTCGCTCTCAAACACTGAGTACAGACTAGTAAGGAACATTTAAAATAAACAGTGAGAGTCCAAAGCACAAGTTGTGGCACACTACTGGAAGGCACGAATTAGCTGTTCGATGGGTATGAACGATGGTAAATGAGAAACCTGCTCAGGAATTCCCTGTCAAACAATATTAACCTGCTTGCTGACGTGTGAACATTTCCTTGATAACTGCGCCTGGAGATGCATTTATGAATGTTAGCTGCTGGAATTTAACAAAACCAGGCGTGTTGACCTGTGGAGCTGGGCAGGGAGCCACGACCCGTTGCCGTGAGCAGCGCACGTTTAACGGCACGATGTAATTTGCATTACAATGAATTTTGACCTTAGTAAAGATGAACACAAGCGAAAATGAAGTCGCACGACTCCAAACTTTGCTCAGAGTACCTCACTCGGGGCACAACACGCCGAGCTGAACGCCCCCGCCCGGGACAGCGCGCTCCGCGCTGCCGCCTCGCCGAA